>OY757907.1:17292073-17387073 GCA_963585895.1 Sepioteuthis lessoniana
TTCAAATAAATGAATAATGTTTAATTGAATTGTTTGTTATACATAGCATTACTTGGAACCATTTAACTTTGTTGACTTATACTAAATTGAATTGTTAAAAATAGAACTGTTTGATCATTTAACTTTGAGTATCTACAAAATGTGTTTACATATCATATATTTAATACTTTTAAAACTTTAGATTCATCAAAATGACCCCACCCTTGGCCTCTATCACTGCATCACAGATTCTCATCATTCTTTCCACCAAAGACTGGAGGTAGACTGAAGATAATTCTGCCCAGCTTTCCCACAAAAGTTATCAGAGGTGTTTAGCTCTGACTTTTTGCTCAAGTTCATCCTACACCAGTTCAATGGGATTTAAGTCCACTGATTGCACCGGCTAAGATAATAGTTCAAGTACATGCTGTTCCTTTTTGCTTTTGATGTACCTCTGGCAGAGTTTACTAGTATGCTTTAGGTCATTATCTTGCATGAGTACAAATCCTTGACCCACAAGCCACATTCCAGATGGGATTGCATGATGCAGCAGTATGCTGTGATAGCTGATCTGATTCAATTTGCCCTTGACCTGGTGCAAATCCCCAGCTTTGCAATTGGCAAAAGCCTCTTTACACACACGTACACACCATAACAGAATCTCCTCCATGCTTTCTGATGGTGTGATACAGCTCTTTCACCGACTCTTCGTCACAGATAAACCCTACTATTTGACCTAAAGATTTCGAACTTTGATTCATCAGTCCAAAGAACTTATAGAATACACATTTTTTTTAGCCTTAAAATAATCAACCAATCAGCTAAAAACATAGAATAAGAACATTCTAGAAAATCAGGATCAGAAACTAATTAATAGAAAATTTTAGGCTCTAAAACAAATAAGTAAAAATACGAATCTGATTGGTCAAGAAATGTCTTCACGCTTAAATTTTAGGATCCGCAATAAAACTATTTTTTGATCCACTACTAAAGTATAAATAACGAAGAATTTGATCAATCAGGTCAGTTTCGGTCATTAAATTTATTTCTTCCACGGCCAAAAAGTCATTCTGTCTACTACCAAAAAGACTTTTCACTATATCAACTCAAAGGGAAAGGCTTGCGATTTTCTTTCATCAATGCGACTCGTTGTCGCCAAAATCTTAAGAAAACACACAGTGCGAACTTAATGAAAGCAAAGACCCATACTTACGGTCCATCATTCATATACGCACACACACATACCCATATATGTAAGTAAAGACAATTATTTTTATCCTACTTACTTCGGCCAGCCAGGGAACCATTTATTTGATAGACTTTATTCACATGTAAACACACACAAAATTTGTGTTGTGTTTGTGGTGGAACTAAACATGAATGTAATACCCGTAAAATACGGATGAGAACTCACTCTCACTCGCTACAAATTGGAGAGTAACATATTCACTAAACAATAACAAGCATCCACTACAAACTTTATTCCACTGCTCTATTGTCCAGTGTTTGTGTGCCTTGGCCCACTGGAGCTTTTTACCATTGTTTTGCTTCCTTAACTGTGGTTTCTTGACAGCAATTTTGCCATATAGGCCAGCTTCACAGTCATCTCCTCTCAGTCGATGCTGACACATTTTTTTACAACATTGATTCAGTTGTGCAGCAATGTTTGGGGCTGTCAGCCTTTTGTCACACAAACTGGTGACTGATGAAATTGTCCTCTGCATATGTAATACAGGTAGTATCTAGCAAGCAGTAATTCAACACAATATAGTCGAGTTCAAGTGGTGGTATAATGTAACTTTTGGAAAACATTTTATTTATGCTCAGTACTAAAGAAGAAAAATGCATTTAAATAAATTTTTCAAAAGATATCTGGTTATACTAAGGCCAAAGTTACTGAGGAAGACTTGTATTTAGGATAATGAATAAAACCATTGTGGTGTTTGACTTGTTTCATCAAAAATAACGCTTTTAGGATGAGAAATGTTTTTTTTTTAATTTCATTTATATATATATATATATATATATATATACAAGAATATATATGTATATGTATGCATATTTATATGTATCATCATCATCATCATCATCATGTCGTGCCGCTAGCAATATATTCCTGCCCCTCTCTCGACACTTCTCCCCATTGTTCATCGCCTCCGGTAGATCTTCAGGGCTACATACCGTATCCTCACATATCTGCTGTATGTATGTTCGAGCTGGTCGTCCTACTTTTGCTCGGCCATATGTGGGGGTCCATAGGAGTACATCACTTATGAGCTCGTCCCTGCTTCTCCAGCAGTGTCCTGCATGTCTGGTTCATCTAGCTTGGATAGTTTTCGTGATGCGAGGCAAGTGGCCGTATAGTTGGTGCCTTGTGGAGTGTTGCCACCAGGACTTGTTCAATATTGCTCGCAACATTCTTGTGTAATTGCCGTCTAGCTTCTTCTCCAGCCATTTTGTTAGCGTCCAAGTAGTGCATCCATACAAGCAGTATCGATACGACGGCTGCCTGGAAGAAACTGCGTTTCATTTTATCGGTCAGGTCTGATTTCCATATGATCGATAGCCTATCGATAGCCGTCCATGCCTTCGTTAGCTGCGTGTCGATGTCTTTTTCAGTTGATGAAACACTGCTACCCAGGTAGGTGAATTTGTCTACCAGTTTCAGAGAGGTTCCGTCTAGTGTGTAAATGACGCCTGTTTGATTATAGCACATATATTCAGTCTTGTGTGCATTGACATGAGGCCAATGCCTGCGGCGGCTCGTTCCAAACTATGCAGTAGTGTTTCGGCGTGGTTGGATGTATTCGCCAGTATCGCTATGTCATCGGCGTAGTCGGTGTCGGTGATTGTTTTTGCGGTGTACATTCTGCTTCTTTTCTTTGTCAGCTCGAAGCCGTTCTCTCAGATTTTATCAATCGATGTTCTAAGCTCGTAGTCTAGACAGATGATAAAGATGTATGGGGCTAGCGTGTCCCCTTGTAGTACTCCTGCTACAATGTTCAAGTATTCTGTGTCTCCATCCGGTGAACGGACTTTCACTTTGGTGTTTTTGTAGGGAATCGTCATGTCGCCTGTAGGTTTTTGCCCGTACGCCTTCAAGGATTCTACGGATGGTTAATATTTGTGAGGTCATGGATCTATTTCTTTGGAAGCCATTTTGGTTCTTCCTAAGGATGTTTTCGATTTTGGGTTCTATGCGGTTTCGTAGTTGGGCATTGTAAATTTTGGCTGCTATGGATGTAAGTGTTATACCTCGGTAGTTCTTGGCTAATCCGAGGTCACCTTTTTTAGGGAAGGGGGATGCATCCCTTCATCCATCTGTCTATCGGATTTTGATTATAGACTGCGTTGCAGTGTCGGAGCTGTATGTCGTTGAATTGTCTGGTCTTCCATACTTCTGGGGGAATCTCGTCCAGCCTTGCAGCTTTCCTATTTTTAATTTATCTAAGAACCGAATCGAGTTCTTCTTGAGTGAACGGTCCTAGTTTAATGTCCAATTTTTACTAATAATTCTGGTGATTGGTTCATGCGTAACTTTCGGTGCATTTCCTAGTAGATTTTCGAAATGCTGTTTCCAGTTTTATTCTTTCTTGTTGGTTTGCAGCTTTCAATTTTGCCTTGGCTGTGCTCTTCCTTCTACTCACTTCGTTTATTGTTTGCCAGGCTATCCTAGATTGCTTATCTTCCACTGAGTCTCTAATCTTATCTGTCTGATTTTGTATGTATTCTATCAGTTCTTTTAGATATATGCCTGCTAATTGACATTGTGCCTTTTTTAGTTTTAGGGCATTTGTGTGTGTTGGGTTCTTCCGATAGCTTTTGGAGGCAGTTTTCACGTGTGAACGTTTTTCTCTAACCGCTACCGTTTCCCATCGGACTCTATATTTAGTTCTAGGTTTTGTTGGAATACACTTCGTTGCCGCGTTGAGGTGTGCGTTGACGAAATTCTCATATTCGTCATTTGGGGTACCTTTTTCTGTCTTCTCTTGTAGTGTCTCGAATCTGTTTCTTAATTCTAAAACATATTTATCTCTTATATCTCTGTTGTTGTTAAGTAGGGCCCAGTCATAGTATTTGGTGGCCGCTGTTCGCATGTATAAGTATTTTTAAATATCTCCATATATATATATATATGTACATATGTATACATATGTATATATTTCTATGTATATATATGTGTATGTATATCAATATATATATATATATATATGCATGTGTGGGGACAAAAACAATGGACACCTAAAAAGGAGTAACCGGACCCTGTACAGTCTTTTACAGTGCCTGGTCTGGGGCAGACCGTTTTTTCTTGACCCTTTAGCTAAAAGGAGCAAATGACATTCCACCAGTCGACGAGTTCTTGAACTTTGCTGTTTCTTTATTTGTGTATGCAGTATTATATATATTTGTTAACATAAATGTAAAATGTGTTAATTGTATTTGGGCTCAGCTTTCTTTATTTTGTGTTAAATGCATGTTCAATTTGATGGATTCACTAATACATGTACGTAGATAGTTAATCCCATTAAAACTAACAAGTGGTGACCCCAACTAAAAATAGGAAATGAACACGCACATTAGTATTAACTTTTGTAGGATGACAAGAAATTTTTTTTATTGATAGATGAAGAAGGGAACTAAACTTTTGTTGCAAGTATCCCTTAACAGGAAAAGTTCGTTTTCAATATGGCCGTCTGCCTTTCTTCCCCAGTCATTTTTGGAGCCTGACTGAGGATTGGCTAATATAAACAGCTGCGTTACGCTCTGTCCCTATCCTCTCTCCCTCCCTACGATACTACTGTTCTCTCTCTACCTCTCTCCTGCTACTATATCGAAGCTGGCGAAGGGTAGCAGCCAACACGTGTGTTAATAAAAAAATAAAACCTTTTTGAAATGGCGACGCCAGCATTCAACCTAAATGCATCGTTGGTGCGTGATGACCCTGCCTTGTTTTTTGCACCACTAGATTTTATTTTTTAGGCAGAAGGCAATAACGGACCAAACAGAAAAATTCTGCTTTGTGGCGTCCATCTTACCTCGGGATACAATTACTGAGACAAAAGAATTAATTATCACACCACCGACGGAAAAGCCTTACGATGTGCTTAGGGAGACGGTATTAACCTCTGTGACAGCTTCTACACACAAGCGTATTTCACAGTTGTTAGAGCAGGAAACTATTGGGGATAGCAAGCCGTCACAATTTTTAAAACAGCTACTGAAGTTGGCGGAGGGAGCGACGGATAAAAGCATCGTTAAACACATTTTCCTCCAATGGATACCAACCCAATATAAGGTAACTATTGCTGCACAAGATGAGTCCACGCCTGTGGAACAGCTGGCGGTCATAGCAGACCATATAGCAGACATATTGTCCACGCAGTCACCTGCTATATCCAGTGTGCAGACGTCAGATAGAGATGACCTGCTCACGAAACAAATGGAGGGACAGAAGCGGATGGAAGCCTGCATGGATAAGATGGCGGAAGATATCGCCAGACTTACATTTGAATAAAAGCAGGGATAAAGGAACTGGGTTACCCACAGCCAGTCTAGGGAACGAGGGCAGGAGAAGGCGATTTGTTGGAAGCACAAGAGGTTTGGTGAGAATGCAAATTCTTGTATTCCACCCTGCAACTAGAAGGGGCAGGGAAAAGCATAGACCGACAGAAGAAAGCGGCATCAACTGTCGGTGCATCCCTCTCTAGCCGCCTACTTTACGTAGTAGATAGAAAAACGGGCATGTCTTTTTTAGTGGACAGTGGGGCACAGGTGTCCCTCATTCCTGCAACATCAACAGACAAAAAATCTCCTCTCTGTAAATTTACACTCCGAGCCGTAAACAGTTCGTTAATACACACATATGGGGAGGGTGCATGGACCTCAACTTGGGTTTACGCAGGTCGTTTACCCACATTTTTATAGTTCCTGATGTAAACACTGCTATACTAGGCACTGACTTTTTGCAAGCGTTTGGCCTTGTTGTAGATATGACAGGCCAGTGTCTAAGGGACCCAGACACACAACTTGCAACATGTGGTGTGGTGGAGGCCGGTACGTCGGTGGGCCCACAGGTGGCACATGCGAACCAGGACGATGCTTTCCTGAGACTATTGAAGGAATATCCTTCAATATCTGTCCCCTCCTTTCATAACGAAGTTTTGTCACATTCCATAACACACTACATAGAGACAAAAGGCCCACCCATCCATTGTAAAGCTAGGCGCTTAGCACCAGATAAGACAAAAGCTACGAAAGCAGAATTTCAGCAGATGAAGCTCGGCATAGTTCGCCCTTCAATGAGCGAATGGGCTTCGCCCCTGCACTTAGTTAGTAAAGGCCCTAACACATAGCGTGCATGCGGAGACTATAGAGCTCTGAATGCTGCCACCAAACAAGACAGATATCCTGTCCCACATATCCAAGACATAACGGCAGTAACCCAGAATAATAAGGTTTTTACAAAATTAGACCTAATTCGGGCATACCACCAAATACCAGTGGAGACTGATCACATTCCCAAAACGGCCATTACTACGCCGTTTGGAATGTTTGAATTTGTACGTGTTCCGTTTGGGTTGCGGAATGCAGCACAGACATTCCAAAGGTTTATAGACCAGGTTTTGCGCGACTTGCCATTCGTCTGTGCATATATAGACGATGTCTTCATTGCTCGCAGAAATATGCAGGAACACATAGACCATGTGCGTCAAGTGTTTGAACGCCTGAAACAATATGGTGTAGTTTTAAACCCATCGAAGTGTACCGTTGGTCAATCCGAAGTTATATTTTTGGGACACCATATTTCAGAGAGGGAAATTTCCCCATCGCCGGAGACAGTTAAGTCTATCCGAGATTTTCCTATTCCTGCTACAATGAGACAGTTACGTCAATTTTTAGGGCTCGTAAATTTTTACAGTAGGTTCCTCCCTCACTGTGCCCAAGTACTTTTGCCATTGACAGGTATGTTAACAAATGTGAAGAACTGCGACATTGCATTGTCAGAGAATGCAGTAACGGCATTCAACAAGGTGAAGGCCATGTTGGAAGACACCACCAAGTTATCTCACATTCAACCCGATAGTGAACTTTGCCTGGCAGTGGACGCTTCTGCAACTGGAATTGGAGCTGTCCTGCAGCAGAAATACAACAACGACTGGCGACCTATTTCTTTCTTCTCCGGAAAATTGACAGACGCAGAAATACGCTACACCACGTTTTCCAGAGAATTGTTAGCCTCATTCTCGGCATTGCGACATTTTCGTCAACTCCTGGAAGGGCTACAGTTTTATATACTTACAGACCTCAAGCCTCTATTAGGCGCCTTGCAGTCTTCCTCGGACAAATACTCTCCCCGAGAGATTCGACAGATGGACTACATACTCCAGTTCACATCGGATGTCAGGCATGTCAAGGGAAAGGACAACACCCCAGCAGATACCTTGTCACGTGGAATAAATTCGTTCACGTTGGGACCTTCCATTGATGCCAACACATTAGCAGGAGAACAAGAAAAAGATGAGTTCCTGCAAAATCTTCTGCAGAATAACGAAACATCATTGCAGTTGGTGAAAATTACTGCCCCACTCTGCGCCTAACTCAGTAGATAGGCATTCAAGTCTGCTCGTATGCCATTCTTTTTCGTCTTTAATCACCCAATGTTGTCCATGGGACCAAAATTCGTAAATATTTTCAAATTTTGCAATGGCGATTCCTCTGGATATAATATCTGCTGGGTTATTAGTTGTGTGTACTTATTTGTATTTAATCCTAATATCAGAGTTTTTCTTAATTTGTTTTTTTTTTGTGTCATTTACGTCCTTGACTCTGTTTCCTGCAAATATATTTTTTTATTTTTATATTGTCCTTTAATAACCAAGATAACACTACTTGGGCATCTATAAATATATAAATGTCGGTTATTACTGCATCAGAATAACCTATTACTACAAAATGTAAAGCTTTAAAGGCAATGAAGACTGCCAACAATTCCAGTAATGGTAACGATTTGGATTCTACAGGTGCCACTTTCGTTTTTGCAAAAACAATTTCAGAAATTCCATCTTACACTCCATATATCACAAACCCACATGCCTGGGTCTGGCATCACAGAACACACAAAGCTTAATAGGACGTGTTCTACAGAAGCATCTACGAGTAAAGTTAGATTTATTTAATCCGGTTAAATCCTAAGCCATCTAAGCCCATTTAGATTGAATATGTTAAGGAATCTCTGTATCCCAGTCCAAATTGAGTCTCCATAACGACCTTAGAATTAGTTTCGGTTTGACTGTAATGGGGACATAAAGTGACAAAGAATCATAAACTTTGGCACTCTGAGACAGTATACTTCTTTTAGTTTTAGCTCCCTTATCGATGGAGCTAGTTGCTACATTTAATAGATGTTTTATTGGGATCATAGTTGTGTCCAAGGATTCTTTCAAATTTAGAATTGTGTTGGATTAAGGAATTATCCTTTTCCATTAGAGCTTTTAATTCTTGAGAATTGAAGTTGCAGGATCTTAACGAGAATGTTCCTTCCTGCAATCTAGTTACAGCCATTTTTTTAGATGTACATGAGTTTACTGTTATCGTCATCTGAGACAATCAAATTGTCTACGTAAAAATTATTTTTTATCATTCTCATGCATTCATCATCAGGATATCGATTGATATGATACTTTAGAATGAAATTCAGTATCAACGGGCAGGCATTAAACCCGAATTTTAGTCTTGTATTGATAGTAGATAAGTTCGTTGTTCTTCTTGATGAAAAAACAAAATCAATTCTAATCCCTTTCTGTTTTCAACCTTATCATGAGAAATGCCTTTTTAAATATCCTCCAGCATCACAAATTTATTTGTCCTGAATTTCAACAATATTTCAATTAAGTTGTTAATTAAATTGATTCCAGGATAGGCGGCTTCATTTAAGGAATAGTTACTGTGTGTTTTCAAGGAACAATTGAATACAGGTGTGATTTTAGTTGTCATCTGGTCAGTATTTTTGATGACCGGCCAATGAGGAACCCAAATAAACTTTCCAAATTCTTCAGGCTGTATCTTCAATCTCTCAATTATCCCATCCTTTTCCTGTTGGAAAAAGACATTGTATGATTCATCAAATTCATTTTTTCTCAAGGATGTCATGGTTCTATCAAGAACTTTAACTGCCAAATGAAAATTTGGTGGTACTCTATTTACTCTGTTTCCAGTCCAAGGAAGATCTACATAGTAACAACCGTCTTTGAACTCATTCGAGTGCTCAAATTCTTTTTTTTTTTTCTTGTCGTAACCACTGATATCTAATTCAGAGCTATCTGCCGCTGCAGCATCCATAACAAAGATGTTTTGCTGATTAGTATTCATTTGTGACGCGTTAAAGGCTTCTTCGCTGTAAGACAGTTCGTCCCGAGCATCCAATACCTACCTGACGTAATTCTCGGGACAATGTGCATGTTCAGAAAACATTGTATTGTAATTTAGCAGAGTGTTTGGAGGTAGTCTTTTAGCGATGGATTTTTATCAAATAAAAAATTATAGCAGTTTGCAAAGGGAGCAACTCCTGTTGGTGTTTGCTATGCTTTGCTCCTAATACAATCAATAATTTTTAAGTTGTCCATACGTTCAATTAAGTCTACATCAATCAAACCTGATATTCTTATTTTATTGTTATGTCTACAAAATGTAAATGCAAATTTTGAATTACCTTGCTTTAAATTCTTTTCGATAGATCTTAAATGTGGGAATTGGTAAGGACTATTGAATTCTTTATCAACTAATACCGAGCGGGTTGTTTCTTTTCCATCACCGAAACCGATTTTTAATTCCACTATCTGGAAGTTTTTTATGGAACGGCTAGTATAAGTGTTCAATTGTAATCTTACCTCCTTTATTTGTCATTTGCTTGGTTTCAAATAATAGGTTATCTTGCTAGAGAAGTAAGATCATTGACTTCCTGTGTTAAGTATGCAATTTACAGCCATTCTTCTAGACCTGTTGGAGAATATAATTTGTACCATAGGCAATATGTACGTTTCATCATTATTCTGGCTTATTCCCAAACTAGTATAAAGTGAAATGATTTTAGGTTTATAACAGTGCTGAAATGTGACATTTAGAATTACACTTTAAACAGGCCAAGCATAACCCGTTCTTTCTTCCTGGGCAATCCTCATTTTTATGTTTCTTGCTGTTGCCTTTACTGCATAAATTTAATTTCTCACATCGTTTTTTTCTTTCTTCAAAGAAAGAATATTTTTTGCAGAAGCTCAATTTATGTGAATTTATGTCACGTAAGACGTTTAGTGTTTCTGGAAATGATTAATTTCTCTAACACCATAAATTATTAGGCAACACAAATGAATAACGAAACTTCTTTTTAACAACACAACAAAGAAAGATTTATTATAGTAGCTGGCGTAAAGGAGTGGGAGTAAGAAAGTGTCCCTTTGGTGTCGCTGGTCAGTATGTTGGTCCTTGGTTGTAGGAAGCGTGTGCGAAGCTAGCAACAGCGTTTTCTTCAGTGAAGGGTTCCAAGTGGAATCAGTGGCAGTCATGTGAGAGAGATTTGTTTCTGCTGCTGGTTCATGGCTTTTTGACTTTGTCCGTTCTACCAAAAGGGACTAGAAAAATAGTTCTTGAGAGGAAGAAGGAATTAATGCGCTCTGTCAGTTGATTGGTCAGTGAGTGACCAACTCTCTTAGCGGGGGCATTGATTCGCGAAAATAAATAGATCTGTGGCTGCTACAGACGCAATAAGACTTCTGAAAATAAATTGCGAAATTTGTAATGGTGGTTTCTCAGTATCTTATTTACCTTTATATGAGTTCTTGAATTTTTTATCTTTTCAATTAGAGAATTGTTCAGTCTTTTCTTGAATAAAATCTTGACAGTAATAGTGTTTTGATCGCTTCACTGTAGCTTTCGAAAATGTCATTCAAAGTGGGGTAATTTCGTCCCGTTTTATGTATGATCTCCCTTTTAAGTTGAGAAGGCAATTTCTCGAATATTAGATGGCTTATCAATTTATTTCCTGCACTGAGTTCTTCAAAATAATCAAGGTCGTATGGTCCTATGAGTTCGACAAGGTCAGCCCATTTAGGCTAAAAATTGACTTATGTTGAAGTATTTAGGATCATATTTTGCTTTATACGAGAGAATATGGTTGAATATTGCATTTATAATAAGATTTTCGTTCAAGAATCCTTTTGAGAAGATCTTTAGCTATGCTATTGTTACAGCTTTCCAATGTCAAATGTGACATTAGTTGAAAGGCATAATCGGAAAAGTAGCTTGTTAATAATGTTAACTTTGCTTTTCTTTATTCGACTCCAAATGCATTACACATTTTGGAATTGTGCTGGAAAGTTTTTAAATTCAAACTTCGAAGATTTCACCCCTCTAAACTTGACACATTCTAACTTATATAGAATAAATAATGTTTGTTCCTTTGATTGATTACGTCTGTTGTTACTGGAGAGTGCATTTTCATTTGTGGAAAGGGTTTGACTGATAATCTTTTTGTAATTCCTTGACGAAACTTAATGCTGTCATACTTCTTTTGGTTAAAACCACATTCTTCAGTATTTAGTGAGGCCTTATATACAAATTTCCCTTATCTTTTCATTAATTTCTTCAATCCTTGAAAAATGTTCTTTTATTAATTCCTTTTTTTTTTCAGAGAGATAATTGACATTTAAATCATCATCATCCTCCAACATTTTCATCTCCGTTATAATATCCTTTTCGATTCTGGACTTAGACTCATTAAGAGGTTTTACCCCTTTTAAATTTTCATACTTAACTGCCATGTTGAATATATATTTATATATTCTTTAATAGAACACGTGGTTTTACTTTTAATATTCAATTTGACAAGAGAATAATTTTTTTTCTTTTTCAAACTTGCTGATAGGGATATTTTTACCCAGTAAGATTATTTTCTTTTTTTTTCAACAGAAGACATGGTTTTTTTCTTTCAAATTTTAAATTTGATAAGAGAGATTTTTTTTCTTTTTCAAACCTGAAGACGTGGAGAATTTTCCAATATATAATCTTTAAACCGGTAAGGTTATTTCTTTTTTTTAATAGAACACGTGGTTTTACTTTTTATATTCAATTTTACAAGAGAATTTTTTTTTTAACCAGCAGACGTAAAGAATTTTCCAATATATCATTTTTAAACCGTTAAGGTTATTTTTTTAATAGAACCCTTCAATTTGACAAGAGAATTTTTTAAACCAACTGACGATGATGATTTTTAACCAGTATTTATACCGTACCGTAAAGAAATATGTCGGCTTCGCACGTGGGACTGAGAAAAATGTCATTTTATTCTTTCTCTTAGCGCTTGCTTTATTTTGGCAGAATCGCTTTATGGTTAGCAATTTGCCGCAAATGTTGTAACAGATCCCAAATATATATATATAAGCGGCCACTTTCCTGCACCAGCAGATACCAGCAGCTACCAGTTCTGCTCCAGTGACTACCAGTCCTACACCAGCGACCGCCTTCCTGCACCAGCGACTACTTTCCTGCGCCAGCAGATACCAGCAGCCACGAGTTCTGCACCAGCGACTACCAGTCCTGAACCAGCGACCACTTTCCTGCACCAACAGACACCAGCAACTACCAGTCCTGGACCAGCGATCATCTTCCTGTACTAGTAGATAACTGTCCTAAAACAGCGACCATCTTCCTGCACCAGCGGAAACCAGTCCTGCACCAGCGACCACCTATCCAACGAATACCAGTCTTGTACCAGCTATCCAGACCTGCTCCAGCGACTAAATCCTGCTCCAACGATCACCATCTGGCCTCGGCAATTGTTCGCCGTACGCTTTTCCGATTGCGATTCTCCATAATAAAGTTTGGCCTTTCGAAGCAACATCCTTATTTTGTCATTCTGGTCTAGTTCGTTGTCAATCACTTATATTTCAAAAGTTTGCAGGGACCGATATATTTATCTAGCCTCCGCAACATACACACACGTGTGTGTACGTTTGTGTGTGTGTGTTTACCTACCCATCCGGACGAGTATGATGCGACACTAGGTCAATTTTAAGCGGAGTTTAACAGGTTCGAAATCAGAGTTTTCCTTCTCCGAGACCTGTTGCCATACCAAGGTTAAAGTGCTCAGTCTGACCAACCGTTCACCCATAATTGGAGAGATTCATACCTTCCTTAATGGTATTTTAGCGAGGAGGGGTTGTTACGTTAATTCCTCGCTATATTTGAAGGAAAATAAAGGAGAAGAATGAAGATGCCATAAGGTTTTCAAAAAGGTTTAATGGCAGCCAGAATAAAGGGTACCTTTATGCTACAATTCTCGTAGGAAGGAAGGAAGGAAGGAAGGAAGGAAGGAAGGAAGGAAGGAAGGAAATAGTTATTGAGTTGAGAAGGAATTATAGCAGCTAAATGCCTGAGTGGAATCTGCGTCGCTACAGTCAAGGCAATGTTGAATGTCTGAGCAGAAATGCGTCGCTATAGACATAGCAAAATTCGTGTTTGTTGTTTAAGGGCAGGAATGATGTAGTCACCTATAAATGTGTGGTCCTGGTTGTTGTAGGAGAGAGGCATGAAGGTCTCCTGAAGGTTGCCCAGAAATGAGGTAGCTGTATGTCTGAGCAGAATTACGCGTCGCTGTAGACATAGCAAAAGTTAGAGGCGACTTGAAAGTGTTCCCGGGTGTAGCGGATTACATGCATCTAATTCATGTTCAACTAGGAACCCTTGGTCTAAGAGGGTAGACTCAAAGGTCTATAAATTAGACGGCTTTCCTCATGGTGTTGTGATTCTGCTGCTATGAAGGAAGCGGACAGAAAGTACATCTGTCCTGCTCAAAAGGTTCTAAGGAAGAGATAGTTTGGCGGGCTTTCACCATTTTTATGTTGTCAGGTAAAATGGTCCGGGCTGAATAGGATAAGTCATCTTCATTGGGTGAAAATATGCAACGACCATAACGGCCAAATTAATTTACGCACCAAACAAAAATACAAAGTTATTTCTGTTACAGTATTATCATTATGTGAAATGCAAATAGCCTCGTCCAGGATTTGAACTCATATCACGGAGTCCATTTCTTCTGACAGTATCTATTACACCTCGGACGCCTCTCTCTCTCTCTCTCTCTATATATATATATATATGTTTGTGTATGTGTGTGTGTGTGTGTGTGTGTGTGCCCTACTGTGCAAAAGATTTAAGGAAGTGTATATTTTTAACATTTATAAAGAATGAATACTATTTTTGAGGTTAATCAATGAATATAATGTAATTTATACTTTTAGACTGTATTGCCAAAAAGTGCGACCTCGGATTAACCAAGAACTATCGAGGTATATCACTTAAACCATAGCAGCCAAAATATACAATGCCTAACTACGCAACCGCATAGAACCCAAGATTGACAACATTCTTAGGAAGAACCAAAATGGCTTCATGAGATATAGATCTACGACCTCACAAATATTGACTATCCACAGAATTCTTGAAGGCGTATGGCAAAAAACCTACAGGCGACAATATTATTTGTCGACTTTACCAAGGCCTTTGATTCCATTCACAGAGGGAAGATGGAGCATTCTACTCGCAAACGGCCTACCAAAAGAAATGCTCGCAGCCATAATGATTCTCTATAGAAACACCAAAGTGAAAGTACGTTCTCCAGGTGGAGACACAGACTACTTCGACATTGTAGCTGAAGTACTGCAAGGAGACACACTTGCTTCATACCTCTTTATCATCTGTCTAGACTACGTGCTTAGAACATCGATCGATAAAATCAAAGAAAACGGTTTCGAGCTTACAAATAAAAGAAGCAAAAGGTACTCCACAAAAACAATTACCGACGCCGACTACGCTGATGACATAGCGACTCTGGCAAATGCCCCCGCCCAAGCCGAAACACTACTGCATAGCTTGGAACAAGCCGCTGCAGGCATTGGTCTCCATGTCAATGCACACAAAACGGAATACATGTGCTTTAATCAAACAAGTAACATTTCCACGCTAGACGGAAGCTCTCTGAAATGAGTAGACAAGTTCACCTACCTTGGAAGCAGTGTCTTATCGACCGAGACAGACATCAACACGCGATTAACAAAGGCATGGACAGCTATCAATAGGCTCATATGGAAGTCAGACCTGACAGATAAAATGAAATGCAGTTTCTTCCAAGCAGCGATCGTGTTGATACTGCTATATGGATGCACTACATGGATGCTAACTAAACGACTGGAGAAAAGGCTTAACAGCAACTACACAAGAATGCTGCGAGCAATATTGAACAAGTCCTAGAGGCAACACCCCACAAAGCAGCAGCTGTACGGCCACCTTCCATGCACCACGAAAACTATCCAAGTTAGACGAACCAGACATGCAGGAAACTGCTGGAGAAGTAGGGACGAGATTATAAGTGATGTACTCCTATGGACCCCTTCACATGGCCGTGCAAAAGCAGGGCGGCCAGCTCGAACCTACCTGTGAGGATACGCAGTGTAGCCCTGAGGATCAACCAGAAGCGATGAATGATAGGGAGGAGTGTCGAGAGAGGGTCAGGGATATCCGTGCTGATGGTGCGACAAGATGATGATGATAATGATAATGATACTTTTAGATACATTTACAAACAGTAATTCTTTAATATATTCCGAATGACAATTTCAAAATTAGCATAATTAAGAATTCTTGATTTCAGTCATATTTTCATTATATGTTATAGGCTTGCTCTAAGACGTTTTTTATCTTATGTAAAGGTGTTATTTTATGCTATATTTTTGTTCTTTTTTTTTTTATTATAAGGTTTTAGAATATTTATTATTAATCAAACATTAGATTTTCATAAAAACTAGAACTGCTTTAATTTTTTAAATTTTTCCTTTCAGAACCAGAAATTGTATATTTCCAAACATAAATCATTAATATGCCACGAGTATCTGATGAAAAAAAAACAGAATTATATTCTACCATGAACAGGGTACTTCTCAGGCTACAATATCCAAAATATTGGAAGTTTCTACGTATACTGTACAAAAAGTCATTAAGAAAAAGATTGAAACTATGAATATCAAAGACAGAAAGAAGAGTGAAAAGCCAACAAGATGAACTGTAAGTGATTGTAAATATCTAAAGATAAAATTTCAAGAAATAGAACTAAATCTACTCAGGAGTTCGGCTCCGATCTGGCACCCAAGTTCACTCTTCAACCATCAGAAGAGCACATGTGAAAGAAGGTCTTCATGGTTGAGTGGCAAGAAGGAAACCTTATCTAAGACGAAGAAAACAGATATAAACGACTTGAATTTGAGAAAGAACACAAAAAAAAATGGACCAGTGAACAACGAAAGAATGTCTTATGGAATAAGGAATCAAAAATTGAAATTTTCACTTCTGAAGTGATTTTCCTAGGCTGCGTGTAATTATTTTTCAGCATAAGGACAAAATGTGTTGAAATGAAGAAAAAAATTACATAAATTAAGTTGAAGAATTATAACAAATATGTATTTATTTATAAACAACAACGAAATTTTAATGCAAGCAAGAGAAGCATGCAAAAGGTTGGTTTCTGCAAAAAAAGTGTTCAAACGAAAACTTCTGTTCATGCAAGAGTTTGTTTTGGAACCTTTGACAAAAATAAATGTTGCATACACAAAAGTGATTATCCTGCATTCAGTATCTTTTAGGTGAAGTTGCATTCAGTGATCCGCTAGGATAGAAGTAATTCTAGTTGTTGGGAAAAGCTGCGAAAGTGATATTAATTGTAGTAAGAATTACTTATACTTCAATGTATTTAAAAATATGTATGTGGGAGTGTTCGCTGATAGTTAGCGACTGGAGGATAGTTAATTTCAATAGCCCAAAGTAACTGGCTTGGTACATTATTGTTTCGAGTTGAAATTTAATTCTTTTAGTCATTGTTTTTTAGTTCAGCATGTTGAATGCCAAAGGTTCCTGCGAAAATGGTGGCTGAACTGCCAGGCAAAAATATTTTCGCGTATTTATAAGATTGTTCGATTGAAAAGAGAATGAATTTAGGTTTTAGTATTTTAGCAGGAATCAAGGTATACACCGACAAGTGGTTTTGGGGTCAATCGAAAGTTTGACTAATTATAATAAAATTCCGCCTTTTTGGATCCTAAGTTTGCACAAAATCTAAATGTTTTTGTTTCTGGTTAAGATAAAGAGTTATTGTACAGTTCAAAGAGAAGACAGTATGTAAGAAGAAAGGTTGAAGAGCAGATAAAAGATACATGTTTGAAGCCTACAGTTAAATATGGAGGAGGTTCTCTTATTGTTTGGGAATGTTTAACTGCAAATGGTGTGGGTAATTTGGTCAGAATTGATGGAAGAATGAATGCTGAGAAATATAGGCAAATTTTAATCCACCATGCAATCTCCTCTGGTAAGGGTCTAATTGGTAATGGTTTCATTTTCCAGCTAAATAACGATTACAAGCACACTGCACTAAAAGTAAAAAGTTAGAGCAGAAGAAACAATCTGGGAATGTTCAAGTTATAAAGTGGTCTCCTCAAAGTCCAAATTTGAATATCATCGAGTCTTAATCGGATTATTTGGACTAAAGAAAAGCTGAAAAGAAGACAAAATCAAAAGAATATATGTGGCAAGTCCTCCATGATACCTGGAATAATACACATATGGATTATATTAATAAATTACAACTTTGTATCCCAGTAAGAATAAATGCTGTTCTCGATGCAAAATGTCGACATATAGAATATTAATGATTTTTACGTTATTAAATGTGATAAACATCAAATTCATATAATTTATTATTTATATTATCTTATATTAACATTGAACACCAGTTTTTTCATTTCCTTTAATAGTATATGGAATTTTTGCGAGAATATCAAACCTTCCAAAATCTTTTGTACAGCAGTATATATATATATATATATATATAATCCAAGCCTTATCATGTTCATTATATATATATATATATATATATATATATATATATATATATATAATGAGCATGATAGGGTTTAGATTAATGTAGGAACTAACAACATGGCCACCATGGACCTTTCATTCTGAGATAAATCACTAAACCTATGTTTTAAAGAAATCAACTTGCCCAGTCGGTTAGGGCTATGGAATACACTAACTGCTTCTATGCAGAGGGGTAAGACTCACCTTCCCCCGCAACAAGTATCCTGAATCTGACACTAAACAGTCTGATGGTGAGGTTCCAGTAATGGTGGAGCTTTGGGGAATGCAGAGGACCTCTTCATTGCTATCGTTCCAAGGTTCACTCTTGCCCTGGAGTGGTAACACCTGATAGAGTCCTATGAGTCAAATAGAGCTTAACTGCGTACTTATGCTAATCTGAATTGTTTGAAATAGAACTGTTTTGACATTTAAACTACGCACTTATGCTAAACTGAATTATTTGAAACAGAATTGTTTTTGACATTGAAACGGTATACTTATGCTTAACTGAATTGTTTGAAATAGAACTGTTTATTTGTATAAAAATGGATTTGGCATTAAATAACCTACAATGGTTCATATACCATAAAACCAAACAAAACCTTTAAAAATCAACAAATCATCCGATTTTAATAGTTTCTGTGTTCAATAATTAATGATTTAATTTTTATAATGCTTTAGTTACTTTACCAAAAAACTTCCTGATTAACTTTTCCTCCACCCATTTGTATGGCGCTATGAAATCGGTAGGAATATAGGATATGGCATATACTTTCACTGTATAATAAAAAGACAAACGTCTGGAAGTGTGCAGTACTTTGGTTAACGGAAGAGTGTCAAAGTGGCCTTAAAGCGTTGGTCCTAGTCTGAGTAGTGAGTCCCTGGTGAAACAGATGCTGCAGATGCTGGTTGCAGAGGCTCTGTGATCGATGTCCCGGTTTGTTTAATCTTTGGTTAACAGTGTGTGTGTCGATATGGCCTCAAGTATTGATGCTAGTCTGAGCAGTGAGTCGCTGGTGAACTAGATGCTGCAGATGCTGGTTGCAGAGGCTCTGTGATCGATGTCCCAGTTTGTTTAATCTTTGGTTAACAGTGTGTGTGTCGATATGGCCTCAAGTGTTGATGCTAGTCTGAGTAGTGAGTCGCTGGTGGACTAGATGCTGCAAATCGGGAGCTTGATTGCGCAGAAACAACTGCTGGTCTACAGTTAGTGTTGGTACTTGGTTGAGTAGGAACAGCTGCTGAGTTAAGCTGGTGCTGGTCTGTAGTTGGTGTTGGCTGCTACGTCGTCGTCTCGTAGTATCTGCCAGGAATGTGTAGTGAGGAAACCAAAAGTGGTCTCATGGGACATTCTGAGGTTAGCTCTTGGAAGAGTTGTTTGATTGTCAGATTTTCTTAGATTAACTCTGAGAAGAGCTGTTTGAAAAAAAAGGGCAGCTGTCATTGGTCTGATAGGCTGTGCTAGTTCCACGGCTGTGATTGGTTGGATTCCACGTCTTCTGCTTCGGCTGGTGGTAAGGACGCAGACCGCACGTTTGGTAATTTGGGTTGGTGGTGAGGACGGAGACCCAATGCTGCAGGGAGAGGTAACGAATTCTTCTCCTCCGGGCTAAGCCCTACAGCCCAGCTTTATTTGTCACTGCCTCTAACCAGACAGGACTTGACACAAGGTTAATGATCTGAAGGTCGGTTCAAGGGGGAAGAGGTTGAGCTCGAGCCGAGACTCGAGTCCTGGTGGCCTATCTTGGTAATCGGCAATGTGAGCCTGATGAGCCTTGCAGGACATTGACTCAAACATGAATCCAAACACGGATGCCTGATTATAACTTAAACTGGACCAAGAGGTCCAGTGCTATACAATGCTATCAATAACATCATCACCCACCCGAAGGTGGCCCAGCCGAAGTGGGAGTCATTCGACTTCGAATCTGTCCTTGACCTTGGGTGTTGGTTCTGAGCCGAATCCCAGTGCTATTTGTCACTGCCTCCGACAGGATAGTACTTGACACAAGGTCAATAACCCAAATGGTGATTATAATGGGGGTTGAGGGAATGGGAGGTCGAGCTCGAGCCGAGAATAAAATCCTGCTGGACTATGCTGGTCATCATCGCCCTCGTGAAGGTGGCCCAGCACATGACGGGAGCCTTTCGGCCTCTAATCTGTCTTTGACTTTGAACACCGCGCCGAGCCGAAGCCCAGTAGCTTTTGGTTGCTGTCCGTGTATTTATATAGCATTAGCCGCTACTACTCCGTTACTCAAGGGAAGTACACAAGAAGTTCCCTTTTTGAATATAAGTGATAATGAGATACTTAATGATTTTTTAAGAGGAACTTTTAAATAAAATATATTTTATCCTAAGGTAATAATTTTGTCACCAAAAAACAGTTTGTGCGTTCATAACAGAAGTTCACTCATGACGTATTTTTGTTGTCTGATGTCACGGGTGACTCAGCGTTTTTGCTAAACCGGATATTTTAGGTATCTACCTACGATAGATATGAAAAAATGTGATGCAATTTTAACTTTTGTTTCATCAGTAAGCTATAACTGATGACAAGGGTTATGCCTCTTCGTTTCTTTTTTTAAAATCTTTTTATTACAATCCCTTGTGATAGCGTTTCAGGTGGGCAGTTAAAATAAAGTTGTTAAACGATCAACATGTGTTTTGTTGTCTCTTCGTTTAATCAGACATAGCAGCACCAGTTAAACAAAATATACGCTTGTCAATGTTAAACTTTTGACCCTCGAATTCAGGTTGAATATTTCTATTTTTAGTACATCTTGTTGGAAATTTTTATCAAGAAAAAATGTATGGTATTATTATTGATGCCTATTTTTGTCTGCCTTTCAATGTCTCTTGTTTCGTGTCTTGCTACGAAAATAAACGGAAATAAAGAGGGGCCCATGTGGCTGGCTCTGGAAGTTGGATTTGGTCACGTGCCCCTTGAATTGGGGTCTCTTTTGGATCAGGCACTCGAAGCGACAAGACGTCCCAATAATTCTGGCAAGCTACTGACAGATTGTCCATCCTTAGTGCTGACTAAAAACACCCGAGCAGCTTGTGTATGGACTTTGGCCGGTTCCAGTGTAGACCTTTGACGAGAAAGGAGCGGGACGTGTTAACTGCTTTCAGGCCATAGAATTTGGTTACTGATACTTCTCGAACCTGACAACTACACACGAGGTACCAGCGAATACCTTCTAGTGGAAGGGAAATTTCGTATTTTAGTTTGGCGCGCAAATTTAATTCGACACTTAACTTCACCCAATCAGGATGACCTATCCTATTTAGCCCGGACCTTTCTTTACGGGCAACAGGAAATTGGGTTAGCTGTCAAACGCACTCTTTACCTGGACAACGCCGCCCAGTGCAGACGTCTCACTGGGGCCTCTTCTCGCAGCAGCACGGACAAACGAGGGAACCCATCTAATTTATGGATTCCTTGCAAGGAATCCCAGTTGAATATGAATTAGATGCATTCCATGCCCCGCACAGGCATAACTTTATGTCATCCAAAAATTGGCTATGTCAACCCGATGCTTTTATTCCGCTCTCGACACCTAGCTATCAATTTGCCATTTTGTACGGGATTTTTGGCCTGGATGATTTTTGCTGGAGAAGTTGGTTTGTTAGTAGCGAGGGAGAAATGTTGTTTGGTTTAGCGAGGAAGATGGTGTAACGTATGTGTGTTTACATTGTGTTGTTTCCTCGCTGAGTTTGTAAGGCCATCGCTAATAGTTGGTAGGAAATAAAAGGAGGTTGAAGGTGAAGTAAGATGGCGAAGGTCGAAAGGTGTTTTTAGAAATAGGTTTTTATTTGCAGCATGGAATATTGGATTTTTGCTTTTGTGCTGCAAGACTCCTGGAGTTTAAGCTTGTTAGTATTGAGACGAAATTATGTTATGAGAAGTTGAGAAGGTTGTGGTGGCAGCGTGTGTCGTTGGACGTGTGAAGAATTGAACTTTAGAGTCACTGTGTAGTTTTGTGTGTTTGGTATTTTTGGGGAGGAGAGTAGGCGTTATCTCCAATTATGTGGACCAAAGGTGAAATGGGAACTAGTGTGTCGAGAGCAAGATTACGTCAGATCGACATAGCTAATTTTGGGGTGACATAAAATTGTGCCTGTGCGAGGCTTGTTGAATGCGTCTAATTTATATTCAACTGGGATTCCTTGTAAGAAATCCATAAATTAGATGGATTCCCTCGTGTGTCCATGTTGCTGCTGCTATACTAGGGCCGCAGTGAGATATCTGCACTGGGCGGCATTGTCCAGCTAAAAAGCATCGCTAATTAAGAACGGCCAATGGACTGGTCGGCGTTCTCAAGCCAAAGAGAGTGTGTTTGGCAGCTCACCCGCTTTGCTAGCCGGAAATGAAGGTCCGGGGTGAATAGGATAAGTTATCCTGATTGGGTGAAATTAAGTGTCGAATTAAATTGAGCGCCAAACCAAAATACGAAATTTTTCTCTTCTCTACAAATTCACCTCTGGGCCACTTTAATGGAGACAACGCATACTCTCCTCCCCCAAAATACCAGACACTCGAAACTACATGGTGACTCTGAAGTTCAATGCCTCACTCGTCCGACGACACACGCTGCCATCTCAACCTTCTCAACTTCTCATAACTCAATTTCGTCTCAATACTCACAACCTCTCCACGAATCTTGCAGCACCAAAAGCAAACCCAATATTCCATGCTGCAAAATAAAACCTATTCCTAAAAACACTTTTCGACTCTCGCCATCTTACTTCCTCATCTTTCCTTTATTACCTTACAAACTTAGCAAAGACCTTACACCCTTAGCGAGGAAACAACACAACGTAAACACACACATACGTTACAACCATTCCTAGCTAACAAAACAATTTCACCACGCTAAAATTTCCTGCTAAAAATAACTATTTCACCAACAATAACTTACGGCTTAAACCTTTTGGCAAGAAAAAGAGCAGGATTAAGACCTGACGGGAGGACACCCAAGCTGCGCCCACCAGAAAGTAAAACAACAGTGACGTACCTGTGAGAAGTTTAAAGAGCATTGTCTTTGACGAGAAAGACCTGAATGGTGAATAATATCCGCAATTTTCTTCCAGGAGTTTCGTTCTTAGCAAGGGACAGCTAGAGACTTTGAACGGTTGTTATTTTTTTAGGGTGTTACTGAATTGTTTTTTCTATCTCTCCTGCGTGAGAGAATATATGTTTTAAAGGGTTGTTCTTTTACTACACCCTTTCATAACTGTAAGTGCACTTACTTCCCTTTTTTTAACACTTTTTTTTTGTATATTTTTATATAATTTTGTATTTTTGGTACTCGGCGCCGTAAATTTTATTTGGCAACGTCACGCATGAGGAATTTCATGCAAAGGAAAATTCTGTTGTCTATTTTAATTTATTTTTACCTCCTTTGCGGAGATAAGTGTAAATAAAGCTCCTTTTACAATCGAGCAAGACCGTTCTTAACTTATTTATTCCTTCCCCATTTTTTAGACGACGTTGCTTTGTTCAATGGTCGGTAATTTTCTGAAAGTAGAAAATTAATTTCCGACAGTCTCGCTCTTACTTTCAGTTTCATTTACATTTGTAGCGATAGGTGAAAGTTTGTTTGTGTTTAGCGAGGAAGATGGTGTAACGTATGTGTGTTTACGTTGTGTTGTTTCCTCGCTAAGTGTGTAAGACCCTCGCTAGTTGTAGTTAGGTATTAAAGGAAGAATGATGAAGAAGTAAGATGGCGAGAGTCGAAATGTATTTTTATGAATAGGTTTTTATTTGCAGCATGGAATATTGGGTTTCCTTTTGGTGCTGCAAGACTCGTGAAGGGTTGTGAGTATAGAGACGAAATTGCGTTATGAGAAAGTTGAGAAGGTTGAGATGGCAGCGTGTGTCGTCGGACGTGTGAGGGATTGTATTCGTTGAATTTTGACGAAAGATATGTTGCAGTTGTAGGAATTGAACTTTGGATGTCACCGTGAGTTTCGTGTTTGGTATTTGGGGAGAGTATGCGCTTTCTCCATTAAAGTGGCCCAAAGGTAAAATGGGAGCTAGGTGTCGAGAGCGGGGTTACGCCTTAGATCGACATAGTCAATTTTGGGGTGACATAAAGTTGTGCCTGTGCGAGGCATGTTGAATGCATCTAATTTATATTCAACTGGGATTCCTTGCAAGGAACCCATAAATTAGATGGGTTCCCTCGTGTATCCATGTTGCTGCTGCTGCTATTCTAGAGCCGCAGTGAGACGTCTGCACTGGGCGGCATTCTACAGCTAAAGAACGGCCAATGTGACGTCTGCACTGGTCAGCCTTCTCCAGCCAAAAGGGTGTGTTTGGCAGCTTACTCGATTTGTTAGCCGGAAATGAAGGTCCGGACTGAATAGAATAAGTAATCCTGATTGGGTGAAATTAAGTGTCGAATTAAATTGCGCGCCAAACCAAAATACGAAAATTTTCCCTTCTCAATACATTTCTCTAATTTCATATTTTGAAAAATTGTTGTATTTTAGCTTCTTTTTAAGGAAGGAGTTAAAAATTTAAAAGATAAAGGTCATTTCAATTATTTCTTTTCAAACATTCACTTTTAATTCAAATTTATTCTGTAGTGGAAAGAAAATTTTGTATTTTGGTTTGGCGCGCAATTTAATTCGACACTTAATTTCACCCAATCAGGATGACCTATCCTATTCTTCTCGGACTTCCTTTACGGGCAGCAGCAAATTGGGTAAGCTGCCAAACACACTCTTTTTAGCTGGACAACGCCGCCAAGTGCAGACGTCTCACTGCGGCTCTAGAATAGCAGCAGCAGCATGGACACATGAGGGAACCTATCTAATTTATAGATTCCTTGCAAGGAATCCCAGTTGAATATAAATTAAATACATTCAACATGCCTCGGACAGGCACAACTTTATGTCACCCCCAAAATTGGCTATGTCGATTCGACGCACAATTAAGCTGTCGACACCTAACTCTTAATTCACCTCTGGGTCACTTTAATGGAGACAACGCACACTCTCCACCAGACGCACAAAACTACACGGTGACTCTAAAGTTCAATTCCTCCAACGGCAACATGGCTTTCGCTAAACTACGGCGAACACAATCCCTCGCACGCCCGACGACACACGTTGCCATCTCAACCTTCTCAACCTTCTCATAAATCCATTACGTCTCCTTACCGTCTTCTTACTCACAACCTTTCCACGCGTCTTGCAGCACCAAAAGCAAACCCAATATTCCATGCTGCAAATAAAACCTACTCCTAAAAACCTTTCGACCTTCGGCATCTTACTTCTTCGTCCTTCCTTTATTTACTCTTAAAACTCAACGAGGAAGTAACGTAAACATGCCGCGACCTGCCGATAAACATAAACATATCAAGTTACACGCCCGCTTTAGGACAATTATATCCGAGTACGACCGGAACTGACTTAGCCCTTTTTCTTTCTAGCAACCTTGACATCTCGTTATAGCTAAAAGAAAAGGATGAATTAGAATTAATAACATTTACAAAGCACTTCGGCCAAAAATAACCTGATAAGACTGGAACTAATAGTCATCGCCAGCCTATAGCAGGTTAGAAAAATACTTTATGGCTACACTCAATTTTTATCAAAGAATTTTATATTCACACGGCTGGAGCTGTGTGCCACAGCACCTTCGTAATATCAGCAAGCCCTTTTTCAACGCTTGTCGGCGCGCTCCTGGCAAAGCTCATTAAGGAGGAATCCTGCATTTTGTGCGGTTGCATTCACCTTAACTTCCGGCGTTGATCCCACTTCTCGTGGTAGATCTGCTTTTCTTCCACCTACATAGGTATGCACAAAGGTCCTTTTTAGGACCATAAGAGGTCACTTTCTGCGGGTCAGAGCATCTCTGGCGGTCAGTAATGACCAGTCGAAATAGACGGCCAGGCGGCAAACACGAAGACGGATTCTAAGACCAACCGGTCTTAACTCTCGCTCGGTTCCGATTATCCGATAAGCTGCGCAGCGCTAATGGCACGGTCCAGCCTTTAGCTACTGCTTCGCTATCTGCGCAGCGCTAAGATAACGCCCATCTTCGCCTCGGCCTTCTGGCCTGTCCGCTCGTCCGCACGGCTTTGACCCGACAAAGCCTTCGTTCCCGTCCGATCGTCCGCACGGCTTTGACCCGACAAAGCCTTCGCTCTTGTCCGCTCGTCCGCACGGCTTTGACCCGACAAAGCCTTCGCTCCTTGTCCGCTCGTCCGCACGGCTTTGACCCGACAAAGCCTTCGCTCTTGTCCGCTCGTCCGCACGGCTTTGACACGACAAAGCCTTCGCTCTCGTCCGCACGGCTTTGACACGACAAAGCCTCTACTCCCGTCCGATACGTCCGCACGGCTAAGGGGCCCAGCAAGGCCCTAGCCTTTCCTCGACCTCAACGCTCTTGCAAGGTACAACGCAGTCCACGTAACGACTCGCTGTTACGGACTGTTCTACCGCTGCAACACCTGACTCACGTACGACCTGCCGTACGAGCCAGCAACCGGATCGATACATCCTTGGTTAACCACAACATACCGTCATAACCGGGGATATCGATCTTACCAACCTCGACCGACCTCAACTGCCCGCGACGACTGTCCAGCTGTACCCAACGACTCGACCGACCTCAGCTGCCCGCGACGACTGTCCAGCTGAACTCAACGACTCGACCGACCTCAGCTTACCAGCATCAAACATCTAGCTCAACTCAACGACTCGACCTACGCCATCGACCCTCGTCGAACGCCCAGCTGCGAACATCTACAACGCGACTATACCAGCTAACGACATAACCCATTCCAGCTGAAGACTACATACAACCGCCACGGACATTTACATACACGCTTGTAAATACGACAAATAAATTGTCACTTGTTATTATTGTTACCTTGCCTTTGTTCCTTCATATTGTTTTGGCTGTTCTCGTTCACATAATTCATTTGCGGGGTCGACATACTTATCGGCTCCGCAACAAACACACACAAACACGTTAACACTCTTCCTCGCTAACAACAAACAAATATTCCTTTTCACTAACCCTAACAATAACAAACTTCTCACTCACTAAAAATGGTCACCTCCGGCTAAAATTCGATACCTTAAATTTCAAGTTATAAATTGTGAAAAAGGAATTTCTAAAACTACGTGCTTGTTAAGTTCCGTAAAACTTTTTACAATTTAAGCAAATTATTTGTTTATTCTATGATTGGTTGGTTGGTTGACTGGGTGGGTTTTTATGGCATATCAACTTTTGTAGGTTATTCAACGCCAAATCTATCTTTATACTGTAGAGAAGAGGAAAATTTCGTACTTTGGTTTGGCGCGCAAATTTATTTCAACACTCAGGATGACTTATCCTATTCAGCCCGGACCTTCATTTCCGGCTAGCAAAACGGGTGAGCGGCCAAACCCAGTCTCTTTGGCTTGAGACGACGACCAGTGCAGACGTCCTACTGGTCGTTCTTCAATAGCGATGCTTTTTAGTTAGACAAGCCGCCCAGTGTAGACATCTCACTGCGGCTCTAACACCAGCAGCAGCAACATGGACACTCAACGAGAGAACCATCTAATTTATGGATTTCCTCCGAGAAATCCCAGTTGAACATAAATTAGAAACATACAACATGCCTCGCACAGGCCCACCTTTGTGTCACCCCAAAAATTGGCTATGTCGATCTGAGGGTAACTCCGCTCTCGACCACATGGAGATATCGCAGACTCTCCCCCAAATACCAGACACAAAACTACACGGTGACTCTAAACACAATCCCTCACACGTCCAGCAACACACACTGTCATCTCAACATCTCGCTACGCCATTTCGTCTCCAACACTAACAAGCCTAAATTCCACGAGTCTTGCAGCACCAAAAGCAAACCATATTTCATGCTGCAATAAACCTTATCCTAAAAACACTTTCGACTCTCGTCCATCTTACTACTTCTTCAACCACCTTTTATTACCTAAAAACTATTAGCGAGGGACCTTACAAACTAAGCGAGGAAACAATCTAACGTAAACACACATACGTTACACCATCTTCCTCGCTGAACCAAACAAACTTTCCCTCGCTACTAACAAACCAACTTCTCCAACTAAAATCATCCAAGCCAAAATTCTCGTACAAAATTACTGTACAATACAAATAGTCAGTTCTATTTCAAACAATTCAGTTTAGCATGAGTAAAGTGTTTGTCTAAAACATATCTATTTCAAACAATTCAGTTAAGCATAAGTAAAGTGTTTGTCTAAAACATATCTATTTCAAGCTATTCAGTTTATTCAAACAGAGCTAATTCAGTTTAGTATATCGTTGTCAATCGACTACTCATAAACCAAACAAAAGCAAAACAAACAAACCTCATTCTAAGAAGTGATGATTCACTGATGTTGTCAGCCAATAGTATTAAGGCACTAGTCGTTAAGCAACCAAATCGTTCCGCACAGGATGTCTTTTTAAAATATTAAATTCAGTCTGTCTTTCTGTTGGGATATCCCCTATAGATGGACTCGTCCTCATGTGACATATACCAAATGAGCTCTCTTCTGCGCAGTCGCAGTCTCGGTCGCAGTCTCGGTTCTGTCTCAGCGAGTCGTTACCAAGAGCGATAATATTCCTGATTGTTAAGCTTGGCAGGGGTTTCTTCCAGCTATCGTTTGTATATGTATTATTTGCCTTCAATATATTTCTTATTACTTATTTCTGTGTCGTGTCATCATTTGAACCTCCCCTTGGCCACAACACTTTCTAACGACAGTCCTAAACTAATGGACTTAGACCACATAGCGTAGTAGCGCACAGTAGATATAAAAGCAGCAGTATCAAACCGGGTCAAATCAGTTTGACTGGGCGTCAGTCAAGGGTGCGGGAGAAATAAGATTATCCCCTGGTCATTCTACAACCGAAGCTTAATCAGCTGTAGCTGCCCACGGGCACTGTTCAAGCCGACGTCCTTATTCTAGCCGTAGACGACACTGGAACATTGCCAGCCTCTCAGCTTAAAAGCCCTTTTCAGGGTGTTGTCAAGAGCGGACGTAAAAGACACCGTGAAAGTGATTCGTGGAGTTCCTTTCGCGAACTCCCGTCTCTTCAATGAATCCCTCACACTAAAGACAAAGACCAAATCCCAATTCTGTGTGTCGATAGGCTACGATGGATTTCGCGCGTCAGTTTCAGGGCGTATTGATTCGAGCGTTCTCTCCCTCTTTCTCCTTCTCTGTTCCTTCTCTCTCGCTCTCTCCCTCCTTCACCGTCCTTCCGTCTCTCTCCTTCCTGTTCTCTCCTTCCTTCCTTCCTTCGTTAAGTTGTAACAAGTTCGTCGGGCGACGCACTCAGAACAAAAATCCCTGTTACGCCGTTACCGTGCGTATTTTATGTTCGTGAGATCTCGCCAGAATTTGCATACGTGCAAATTACCTCTCGCTGGTTCGAGATCTCCCATCATCAAATATGCTCGAGGCAGCCATATCGGTTTCGCTTTTCCGCTCTACAAGCCAGACACGTTCGTGCGCGCTTCGAATGCCCAGGTACGTTGCGTCCATTACCTTCACACAGGGCTACTCAGAAAGTCTATCCAAACACCTCCTGGGACGGCACAATGCAGCAGACACAACTACCAGCTTCTCAATCTAATTCAGAAAGTCTAACCTAATACCCCTTGAGACGGCACCAGCAGCTACCTTCTTGCACCGGCGACAACTACGACAGCAGCAACTACTACTCCTGCTCCGGTGACCACTTCCCTGCAGAAGCAGCTACCAATCCTGCAGCAGCGACCACCTTCCTGCAGCAGCGATCACCTTCCTGCACCAGCAAATACCAGTTCTTCCCCAACAGCTACCAGTCCTATACCAGCGACCACCTTCCTGCACCAGCAGCTACCAGTCCTGAAACAGCGACCATCTTCCTGCACCAGCAGCTACCAGTCCTGCAACAGCGACCATCTATGCAAAAACTACTAGTCTTGTACCAGCTATTCAGACCTGCACCAGTGACTAGATCCTGCTCCAACGATCACCATCCGGTCGGGGTGACTGTTTGCCATACGCTATTCCGATTCACGATTCGCCATAATAAAGTTTGGCCTTTCGAAGCAACATCCTCGTTTTGTCGTTCTTGCATGGTTCGTTGTCAATCACTTATATTTCAAAAGTTTGTGGGGACCGGTATATTTATCTGGCCTCCGCAACAAGTATAAGTATAGATTTTGTTTACACACAGTTAAATGTCAAAACAGTTCCATTTCAAACAATTCAGTTTAGCATTAGCATGCAGATTAAATACAAGTACACGGTTTAATTGTCAAAAACATTTCTATTTAAAGCTATTCAGTTTAGTCAGACAGTTTTGTTTCAAACAATTCAGTTTAACATAAGTATGCAGTTTAGTTCTATTTAACCTATAGATAGGGTCCTATCAGGTGTTACATTCTGGGCCAGAGTAGACCTGGGAGCAATGGTAATGAAGGGGGAACTCTTCATTCCCCAAAGCTCCAGCATCACTGGAACCTCACCTTCAAATTGTTTAGTGTTATTTCCAGGACACTCATTGGAGTGGGGGGTTTCCCCACTGAAGAGGGGCAGTCGGTGTATTCGACTGTAACATACTGATCTTCGACCGAGCCGTCAATCAAGAGATGCACCTCTGTAAATAAGCGGAAGAACAGTGGAAGCAAGTAGACGTCAAACAAAAATATAACCAGGACACAGACAGCTTGAGTCAATTGGAGTTGGAGTCAATTGGGGACAAGATGCCGAAGTGAGAGCCAGCGGTAGACAGAGGGCTTTGGGCCATCAGTGACCCACGGTTGAGAAACCCCAGCCAAGATGAGAAAGAAGTGCTGCTATGGTCAGTATGTAGGAAGATTTTTAGCCGGAGTTTTTGTTGTAGTTTGTTAGCGAGTAAGAAGTTTGTTTGTAGCGAGGAAGATGGTATAACGTATGTGTTTTTACGTTATGTTGTTTCCTCGCTTAGTGTTGTTTGTCCCCTCGCTAGGTTGTGAGAAATAAAAGGAGGATGAAGATGTAAGATGGCGATAGTTCGAAAGGTGTTTTTAGAATAAGGTTTTTATTTTGCAGCATGGAATATTGGGTTTGCCTTTGGTGCTGCAAGACTCGTGCTAGGTTGTGAGCATTGAGACAAAATTGAGTTATGAGAAGGTTGAGAAGGCTGAGATGGCAGCGTGTGTCGTCGGACGTGTGAGGGGATTGAACTTTAGAGTCACCTTGTAGTTTTGTGTGTCTGGTAACTTGGGGAGAAGGCGTGCGTTGGTCTCCATTAAAGTGACCCAGAGGTGAATTGAGAGCTAGTTGTCGTTTGCAGAATAAAAGCGTCGCGTTGACATAGCCAATTTTGGGGTGACATAAAGTTGTGCCTGTACGAGGCTTGTTGAATGTATCTAATTTATATTCAACTGGGATTCTTTGCAAGGAATCCATAAATTAGATGGGTTCCCTCGTGTGTCCATGCTGCTGCTAGAAGAGCCCCCAGTGAGACGTCTGCACTGGACGACGTTGTCCAGCTAAAAAGCATCGCTATTGAAGAACGGCCAATAGGACGTCTGCACTGGACAGCGTTCTTCAGCCAAAGAGAGTGTGTTTGGCAGCTTAATCAATATGTTGCCCGAGAAAAGAAGGTCCGGGGTGAATAGGATAGGTCATCCTGATTGGGTGAAATTAAGTGTCGAATTAAATTGCGCGCCAAACCAAAATACGAAATTTCCCCTCACTACAAATAGAACTTGGGTCAATATGTAGCAGTCTGTCCCCGTCTCCAACTCACCTCTCACACACAACCAACATCAAACCTTTCGAGAATAAAGTGTGAGCGATATATTTTTATAAAGACGTGTATTCGTTCGTTCATTGAAATTCGTCATTATGTTTGATTATGTTCTGCATATATACAATACTACAGCCCCAGCCGACAGAGTTAATTTCAAAACAGTTTTATTTCAGATAATTCAGTTTAGCATATGTACACATTTTAGACGTCAAAACAGTTCTATTTCGAGCAATTCGGTTGAGCATAAATATACAGTTTAAATCCAAATAACATTAAAGTCAAGAAACCACAGTTTAGTTCTATTCAACCTATAGATAAAATGTTGGGAATTTGTTGACTTAAACCCTTAAAATTAAAAGAGACATACCTTTTTTCTGGCAAGCGCAGGTAGTCATTTAGACATAAGATAACTTCCACTCAAATAACGAAGCAACACATCAGGACTGCTATCAACACACGAGTTGTTTCATTTATTTTATAACAACAACTAAAAAAGACAAAAGTCTAAGGGCAGGTAACTCACCCTTAAAAAAATGGTTTCGGGCAGATGACCTCTGGCCCCACTGTTATTACTGATTAAAGTGAATTTCAACATAAAAGGGGTACTCCGCATTCCCCAAAGCTCCAGTATCACAGGAACCTCACCATCAGATTGTTTAGTGTCATACCAGGACACTCGTTGGGGAGTCTTACCCCCCTACAGAGAAACAGTCGATGTATTCTACAGCTCCAGGCAACTGGGCAATTTATTCTATGAAAAGCTTTTAGAAATGTATGAAAAAATGTAAATTCTCTTATAAGAATCGGAAGTTTAAAAAAGGTCAAAATTAGTGTTTTGTGGGGTAATGAAAAAATTTGTAGATTATAACCTGGTAAAACATTAAATATTAAAAAGGATTATTTCATTAAGTCTTAAATGTACCTTCAGAAACCATGTTAACCTGCTTATTTTCTATTTTCAAGATTAAATACAGAAATAAACAATTGCTGATACGATTTTCTATTTAAAAGTTTTTTTTAAGTATTTTAAAATTTTATTGATTTTTTAAAATTTACCCCAACCTCTAGTTGGATAAAATTGTCAACTATTGGTGAGTTGAAATCTTTAAAATATATAAAAATTAATTTGTTATTTAATGTTATTCAATGCTGAGAATTATCATATAATTATCTTTCAAATAAAACTAAAATTTATTCTTAAATAATAATTTTAATTATTTTAATTCGTTTTAACAAAAAACAACAAAAAAAGGGACGAAATATTGTTAAAATCGAGATTAGTAAAGTATTTTCTGCTTTTTAATCCCACCTCCCACCATCACCAGAAATAAAAATAAATAAATAATTTGTGATTTTAAAGTAATTTTCGTCTTTGATATTATTTTAATTTTATAAATATATTTTACTTTTAAAATAATTTTCTTCATTAATATTACAGTGCTGCAAAACGTCCTACGAAGATTTATTTGAAATATTTTCTCTAATAATTAACCACCCAATAGTTCATTCTTATTTAAGGTAGTTTCTTTCGTTTTCATAAGGCAAACCAATCTTAACCAGGAAGTACAGAACACTTATTGCTGATATTCAAAAGGCTTTGTAGGAATTAAGTAAGTTTTCTTTTTTTTTATCTTAAAATTTTGACGTCTGGTTTACAAAAAACGATTGTTTAGTTTAATATTTTTAAACTTAAATAATTATTTAAAAAGTAACTATTACCACTTGAAACTTTAACTTGAAAAAGTAATTAATATATAAAAAAAATGCTGGGAATTAATTAGATTACGATTTTTATTTTATCTTAGTGTTTTCATTAGAATACATCGTCGGTAATTGTTGATTTATTAGTAATTTCTTGTGTATTATTTTAAATTTCCCTTGAGTTTTCGTTTTGGTGTACGTACCTAAACTGGACTATGAGTTATTAACTTTTTAAAATTTATAAAACATTGACAATTCACCTTATTAATTAAAAACAAATTCAGTTTTTTCTTGACGAATCTTTTTATATTGACTTTTATCTTTCGAGTTTTTATAACTTTACACTTGATTTCGAAAACACTTTTATTTAACTATTTATCGCAAGTGTTTGTTGACGTTATGTTACAGAACGAACTTTCCCCAATGACCTACTTGGTAAACTTAAAAAGACAATTTAAAATATTCATGTACAGGGATTTCGGGTCGTTTTTAGTGAATACAGTGATGACAGAAAATATCTGATAAGTATCTAGCCGGCCTATAATGGGTATTAGAATATGATACGGGTCACTTGAAATCTCGATATGGAGTCCAGAATATCTGTCATATACAAAAAAAAATTATTGAAATATATTTAGGTTGCCTATAAATATTAGTCATTATTTTCATTGAACATTTTACGTTTTCAGAACCACCCCGATTATAAAAAGGAGTGTCTTCTTTACGACACTAAACTGTTTCTGATGGTGAAATCTTAGAAGTGTTGAGTACCCTTTCATAGCTATAACTCGGAATGGTTATATCTGTTAAGTTCCCATCTACAGGACAAATAGATTAGTTTTAAAAATATTTGTATTCGATTGGATCATGTTTAAATTTTTTTTTTAAATGACAGCACAAAAATAGAAATAGGATAAACTTAATCAATACGGTAAAGTTCACTATCTTTCTTCAGTATTTACTTGTCCTACAACTTCTAAAAGGATGCTCGCTTAGGATTTATTTAAGATGTTTAATTTTTCAGTTTTGGGGACAAATAAAAATAGATTAATATTGAATAGAATTATAAGTGTTAGATAGCAATAATTGAAACGATTTAACTGTAGAAACTATAGCAATAATAATGTGCAAATAAATTAGTTCTGACTCATTTTAAAATGAAATTAACTACAACCTATTCTCATATAAAACTTACATGTATATCCATTCAAATGTGGATCGCTTCTCGGCCTTTTGGCTGGGCCGTCTGGCATTCGTACCGGATGGGTGATCGAAACCAAGAGCAGACTCGGGGCCGAATAGGCCCCCAGCTTCGGCTGGGCAACCTTCAGGTGGGCGAGCTGCTTTTTCAGATCCGTTTGCATGCCTTGTATAGCGCTAGACCTCACGGTCTAGTTCAAGCTATATTCTGGTATACGTGCCCGGACCTAGATTTAGGTCCGTGATACGGCTTGACTCATTAGATCCACATTGCACTTAGCAGGGTTCGAGTCTCAGCTCGTTCTCGACCTTTCCCTCCCCTTTATCCCCACTTTAATCGGCCTTCGGGCTTTTGACCTTGTGTCAAGTCATGTCTGGTGGGAGGCAGCGACAAATAACTATATCCATTCAAATGTGTGCAAATAAATAATTCATAGTGAATAGAATTATTTGATAGAACTGCTTGAAACTGTGCCCCACCAAAAAAAAAAAAAAAAAATGACCTCGGGCTCATTTAAAAAATTTTATCTACAAAATGTGTTTACAAATCATATATTTAATATATGTTTAAAGTGGATTTGGCATTAAATAACCTACAATGGTTGATATGCCATAAAACCTAATCAAATCCTATATATTTGATATATAGAGATTAATGCCAAATAGAGAGGATTTGATATATAGAGATTAATGCCAAATAGAGAGGATTTGGCATTAAATAAAACCTACACCAGTTGATATGCAATAAAACCCAACCAAATCAAATCCTATATATTTGATATATACATGTATAAAGTGGATTTGGCATTAAATAAAACCTATACCAGTTGATATGCCATAGAACCAATCTAAACTAAAAATTGTTCTGGTACAACTTGAAGTTTTATCTTTTTATCCTTATGTATCAGTTCAATTTTCTGCTCTCTCTCTTATTGGCTAGGCTAAGAATACATTGACTGTATTTCCTGCAGTGGGGTGAGATCCCACTTCCTTTCCCACCAAAAAAAGGGTGGGGGATTGTTTTAGGTATGACACAAAATTACATCTGATGGTGAGTGCTTGAGATGTGGGGAAGTATAAAGTAATTTCTTTTTTGCCATTACTCCCATGTCTACTATAACCCCCATAGTGGTAGTATCTGATAGAGTTCCATCTATGGGTCAAATAGATGTTTAAAAATTATTTGTATTCAATAGAACCATTTGCAAAAAAAACTACTCTTAAGAAACAACTACACAAAAAATGTTATTATTAACGTATAATGAATGTGATTCCCTAACCTCTAGGCATAAAAGAACTCTAAATAGGTTGACATCAGTCTGCCAATCAAGATATAATATCTTTATATATTTTGTATATCTTGAGTGTAATTGCTTTGACTGAAATTAAAAACATAAAATTTTGTTATTTTTAATGTAAGCCATTTTGATCAAGTGGCAATGTTAGATTTAATGCAAGCTATTTTAAGTAGAATCCCCATGGCATAGTAGCTTGCATGTTGGATTGTGACATCATAGTAAACAGTTCAAACTCCTGTCGCACTATTATGTACAAACTCCCTTATCCCCCCAATTACAGGTTAAATAGTATTACTACTGTCCCTCTACAAGAAAACCTGTCTGAGTTTATCCAAATTCATATCAAGAATACCAAATTTATATTCTAATAAGAGTTTTCGAGGAAGAAAATTTTAAAAAGATATAAAGGGTAGTTAATAAAAAGGTTCAGGAGCAGAGAATCTGTGTTGGAGCAGTTATATAAACTTCTGTTGTCTAACATACTTAAATAATTGTAAAATTTATTGTATCAAAATACCAAAGTCAATGTTAGGAAATTAATGAGTTATATAATTAGTTATAACACTTTTAGTAGCTCAGCATGAAACTATGTTGAATGTCATACAAAACCAAATGAAAGATAGATAACAAAAATGTATTTGTTACAATTATATTTGTTTTTTTTTTATTTAATAACAACTAGAATTAGGAAGTTGAAGGATAATACTGGTCAAAATTATTGATAATAATGATAAACTGCTGCTGTGATATACAAATTAAGCAAGTCTCATTGTACTACACTTAGTGGAAAATATATAGAATGTTTTAAGTTGGTTTTAAACACAATGAAAATTAGATTTGAGTCTCTAAAATTAAATTAAAAACCATTTAATAATCTGTTGTATATTTGAACACTTAGCTCCAGTATCCAAGCTTAATTAAACTTAATGAAAAGCAGAGATTTTAATTTTGAAAGTTACATTCCAAGGTGTTCATTGAAAGAGTGACTAAAACAAGGTTTGTTACTCTTATAAGGGTTGAAGTGTTAGCCAATGTTCCAGGATACCTGGGTTCAATCCCAGTGTTGAGTCATACAAAAGATTCGAAAAATGGTATTTGATACTTCCTTGCTTAATATTCGGCATTAAAAGGTATGGATCAAGAGTAAGTGGGGCCATTCAGAGAAAGGATTAGTGCTCTCTCCTAAACCTTGGTGTAGTAGCTCAAGAAAATGGAGCCTTTGGGTCGCTCTCAACTCTAGTCAGCCTTCAACAACTAATATACATACATATATATATATATATATATAAACACTAGACATCCATTACTTGAAGTTTCATGTGAGAAAAGTTCTTAATCATATTTATAGTGAGGCATATAGTCACATGTTAAGATATATATACCACATTATAAATCCAATTGATTTGCTACTTTTCCATCTGATGATTGTGTACACCACATGGCAATTCTTGTAAGACTTCTCATGTTCATAATTATGTTTGCCAATGGTCAGGGAGACCGGGGCTCAATTCCAGGTTGAGTCATACCAAAAACTCAAATGATACTTGATGCTGCCTTGCTTAGCACTCGGCATTATAAGGTCAGTATCAAGGGTAAAGTGAAGTAATCCAGGGAATGGAGTAGTACCCTCCCCTATACCTTGGTGTAGTAGCTATTGAAAGGAGAGCCTTCAGGTCACTCTCTACTATGGTCGCTAACTTTACTTACACTTACTCTGCTATAATAGCTTCGAGCACCTTGGTTGAATTAGAACTGTTTGAATAAACTGAATAGCTTGAAATAGAAATGTTTTTGACAATTAAACTGTGTACTCATGCTAAACAGAATTGTTTGAAATTGAACTGATTATTTGTATAAAAATGGATTTGGTATTAAATTACTAACAAGGGTTGAAATGCCATAAAGCCCAAACAACCAACCAATGCCATAAGTATTCACAAACCTTATTAATAAATGTTTTTTCTCTTTTTTCTTTTGCAGTACACGAAAAATGAAGAAATTGGTAAAAAAACAAACTTTTTCATTCTCAATTACTCTCTTCTTTTTATCTTGAGTTGATGATTTCTTTCTGTTTTTAATTTAATAAAGCTATTAAACTTCCTAATGTAAATGAAGATTAGTTTGGAGATATTTCTCGATTTGATGTAAAAATTATGCAAATCTCATTGTTTTACAAATGGAAAATATATAAGATATTCAAGTCATTTTTTTAACTCGATATAACTTAGGCAATAGTTAGATTAGAATTAAAATTAGACATGAAAAAAAAAAAAATTAACGATAAATCAAACGTATTTCAACGATAATTGAGTCACCTAATTTTAAAAGATATTGTATTCGATTTAGTTTTTTATTACTGGGAGGTGTAAGGTACTTAACTCTTTAATAATTCTTTCTAGTAAAAGAGTTATCTACTCTTGTTTATTACTGTCGAAAATACAAAGATTTAGCATGTTTGATATTGCCATCCATTATCCATGAGAATGACAGTAATTGTTTTGAAAACACAAAAGATAAGATAATGAATACACAAAAAAGAAAAGAAATACAGGAGGCTTCAAAAAATTTGATATCATTTGAAATGTACGGAGTGTTAGAAATATTTCATTATCTAATAATTATAATCTCAAATTTTAACAGCGCATGTACAAACCACTCAGAAATCCATGTTTAAATTTCTTTTTTACCCCCTAATAAGTGATATTTGTATGCCTGAGAAGAAAAAACAAAGAATTAAACATGTAATTTTGATTTGTTTCTACATATTCTATTAAAATTTGAGGTCATTTGGATGAAAATTGATCAAGTTATTAGTTTATGAAATATCAGTTTTTCTGAAACACCCTGTATCCTTACCCTCAAGTTAAAATTTGAAACCTTTTTTTTCTTTAACTTGTTTGACATTTTCTTCTTTATATTTAATACTTTTTTTCCTTTCAGATGATTATTATAAATTTAAGTTGCACATTCTTTTTTTATTAAAAAGATGATTTCATTGATTTCTTGGCAAAACTCACTATAAAATGAATTTTAATTTTGACATGTCAAATCAACAAGGGGTCAGACCATGACTGACAGATTTTTTTCAGATTTGCAACACTTATAGTTCTTCATGATACGAATTGAATGGCAACAGTCTTACCTATCAAAGTTGAGTGGTTCTTCTTTTGACTTTTGCTAAAAATGTGAATTTTTGAGGATACTGACAAAGTTTTGAATTTAATATCTTTTTGTACCAAAAAAGCTTATTTATATACCATTTTAAAGTACTTGGATGGCTCTAAAATGTATTTTTTTTATCTTAGAGGTCAAATAAGGCAAGTTGATCCTGACCTTAAACTTTGACCTTCATTTTATCAAATTTTTTTTTTTTTTTTTTTTTTTTTTTTTTTTGATTAGCCAAATTCATGGGGGGAAACTTTGTGATAAGTGTTTTAATAAGATGACCCAATTCAAAATGGCGGATTTAGGCATCTGCTACTATATATTCAAATTTTGATATCTCACGATATGGTTAAGTTGTATAACTTTACAAAGTTCTTTTAATGCTGAACATGATTTACATAAGTAGGATGATCATAAAATCAACAGATTCTTTTTATTATTTGTGATTAAATGATGATTGAATTGGTTTTTTGGAAAAAAATGGACATTTTTGATTTCTTTAGATTTTTTTAATATAACAAACAGATTGTATTATAGATAAAAGTGATATGAGGAAAATAAATATTTAAAAATTGATTTAAAATCATGTTAACATTCTATCAGGCACTAACATTTCATGTCACTGTCGGTGATCAATATAATCAGTTAATCTTTAAAGTAGTACATTAAATCCTCAATGATAATTTTTATTGATTTTTTTTTTTTTTGTTTTTTTTTTTGTTTTTTTTTTTGTTTTTTTTTTTTTTGTTTTTTGTTTTTTTTTGTTTTCATATATACCAAATAGATTTGATATGAAAAAGTGATATCCTTAAATGAATGTATAGAAATATTCTTAATTTGCTGATTCAATCAGAATTTTTTTTTAAAGTTTGGTTTACAGTTGAAAGAAGTTTAACAGGCTTTTACTACAAATTGATAAGTCTTTCTTGGCATCCAAACCCATTATTTTATTAAGAGCCATATTTAGGGAAGGTACAACTGACCTGATCATAAAAATAAAATATTTACTAGGTCACAGTTGAAAATTTTATTACCAGGGATTGGCACCCCTAAGTCTGGTCCCAATCACTTATTTGGAATTTCAAAGAGATAGCTGGCTTTTCATGGTGGCTTGGATTCTTCACAAACACATAAGAAAATTGTTGTAATTTTTAATCTATCAAGTAATCAGTGAGTGAAACTTCTTCACTAAGAAAATTTAAGTCTTTTATAGAATATTTGTGAGAATCTTAGTCTTTATATTTTTACTAATGGCACAAAATTTTACTAAATAATACCTTCGTTCATTGCTAATATACCCTTAGAAACACATAAATAATTTGTATATCTATTGAGGTATCATACATAATTTTTATCCATTGTTTTACTTGAATGTGAATTTACGTAAACTTCATTAAAAAAAAAAAGATCTGCAATATTTAGCTTAAATAGATTGTTTAAAATAAACTTGAAATATGAAAAAAAAAGAAAATAATCAATAGAAAAATATTTACTTGAAGTTTTCAATTTCACTCCAGATTAATTGTAAAACTTTGAGGTGGGGGGGGGGAAGAATCAGTATTTACTAATTTGATATTGAGATACATTTCAGAATTAATATTTTCAAATGCCTTCATTGACATGTCTTCAAAATTTTTTTTTTTAATGTTGTCACATTTGTTTTGAGAGTTTTGTTTTCCAGCAGTTTATTCAATCTTGGTATTATTGTCATGTCTTGCATGCATTCATATTTTTGTCCATAAAACATTCAATTCCAGGGAAGAGATTTCACTTTTTGAAAATATTATGTCCTGTCATATTATATAGTTACTATTATTATGAAATACCTAGTAGTAGTAGTAGTAGTAGTATCTGTTCTTTAAACATGAGTATTTCAGTGGTTTAGCTCCCCTCTTCAATTTATGACCCCTCTCTATATAGCACTAACGATTTGTAGGAGCAAAATGGGTTCTAGTGGAGTAGAGGGGATTTTAAATTGAGATCTCTCTAATATTCCAGATAGGTAGGGGGTTATTCATACCAAATTGTATCACATTACTAATAAACTATAAGTAAGTAGTGGATGAAAAAAATTGCTTTAGCCCCACCCCCTCAGCTTAAAAATGCTGTTGGGATCTCCTGTAACCAAATAGTGTGTCCCCTAAATCATGACCCTTTAGATAGGTAGAGAAACGTTGTCCACTTCCTCTCTCTTATTCTCTTCATATATCATCATCATCATCATCATGTCGCGCTGTCAACACGGATATCCCTGACCCTTTCTCACTACCCTTCTCTATCATCCATTGCTTCCAGCAGGTCCTCAGGGCTACATCCTGTATTGGCACAGAGCTGCTGTATGTATGTTCGAGCTGGCTGTCCTGCTTTTGCTCGGCTATGTGAAGGGGTCCACAGGAGTACATCACTTCTGAGCATGTTTCTACTTCTCCAGCAGTGTCCCACATGTTTGGTTTGTCTAATTTTGATAGTTTTCATGATGAGTGGTAGGTGGCCGTACAGCTGCTGCTTTATAGGGTGCTGTCTCTAGGACTTGTTCAATATTGCTCACAGCATTCTTGTGTAGTTGCCGTCAAACTTTTTCTCCATACATTTAGTTTGCATCCATGTAGTGCATCTATATAACAGTATCGACATAACCGCTGCTTGGAAGAAACTGCACTTCATTTTATCGGTCAGGTCTGACTTCCATATGACCGATAGCCTAACAATATCTGTCCATGTCTTTGCGAGTCATGTGTCGATGTCTGTCTTGGTTGATGAGACACTACTTCCTCGGTAAGGGAACTTGTCAACTAGTTTCAGAGAGCTATCATTTAGTGTGGAGATGTCACCTGTTTGATTGAAGCACATATATTCCGTCTTGTGTGCATTGACATGGAGGCCAATGCCTGCCGTGGCTCATTCCAGACTATGTAGCAGGGTTTCGCCTTGGGTGGGTGCATTTGCCAGAAGCACTATATCATTGGTGTAGTCTGTGTCAGTAATTGTTTTTGCAGGATACCTTTTTTTTTTTTTTTTTTTTTTTTTTTTTTTTTTTTTGTTAGCTTGAAACGTTTACTTTGATTTTTATCGATAGATGTTCTAAGCATGTAGTCTAGACAGCATGTAGTCTAGACAGTCTAGATAGATGATAAAGAGGTATGGGGCTAATGTGTCTCCTTGCAGTACACCTGCTACCATGTCGAAGTAGTCTGTGTCACCATCTGGAGAACAGACTTTTACTTTGGTGTTTCTATAGAGCATCATTATGGCTGCGACGGTTTCTTTTGGTTGGCTGTAGGTGAGTAGAATTTGCTCCATCTTTCCTCTGTGAATGGAGTCAAAGGCTTTAGTAAAGTCGACAAATAATATTGTTGCCTCTAGGTTTTTTGCTCGTATACCTTCAAGAATTTGACGGATAGTCAAAATTTGTGACGTCGTGGATCTATTTCTCCGGAAGCCATTTTGGTTCTTCCTTAGAACCCAAAATTGAGAACATACTATGGGGTTGCATAGTAGGGCATTATATATCTTGGCCGCTATAGAAGTAAGCGTTATGCCTTGGTAGTTCTTGGCTAATCCGAGATCACCCCTTTTTAGGGAAGGGGAGGATGCAACTCTTCATCCATCTGTCTATAGGATTTTGATTATATTCGGCATTACGGTGTCAGAGCAGTATGTTGTCGAATTTTCTGGTCTCCCACACTTCTGGGGGTATTTCATCAAGGCCTGCTGCCTTTCTATTTTTAATTTTTCCCAGTATCAAGTAGAGTTCTACTTGAGTAAATGGTCCTAGTTCGATGTCTAATTGCTTTCTTATAATTCTCGCGATTGGTTCATGAGTAACCTCCGGAGGGTTTCTGAGTAAATTCTCGAAATGCTGTTTCCACAGGTGTATTCGAACTTGTTGGCTGGTAGCTTTCAGTTTAGATTTGGTAGTGCTCTTCCTTCTGCTCACTTCATTTGCCATGCTATCCTAGATTGTCTATCTTCAACTGAGTCTCTAATCTTATTGATCTGATTTTATGTATTCTGACTGTTCTTTTAGGTATATGTTAGCTAATTCATTTTGCGTCTTTAAGTTTCAGCGCATTGATATTGGTGTGGTTCTTCCTATTGCATTTGGAGGCAGTTTTCACATCTGCATGCTTTTCTCTAACCACTAATGTCTCCCATGGGATTCTAGATTTTGTTCTTTGTTTAGTTGGAATGCATTCCACTGCTGCTTCTAAGTGGTTTATTGATGAAATTTTCAAATTCTTCATTTGGAGTATGTATTTCTGTCTTTTCCTGTAGAGCATTGTATTTGTTTCTTAGTGCTATCGCATATTTATCTGCAATATCCTTGTTATTAAGCAGGGCCCAGTCATAGTGTACGGTGGTCATTGTTCAGGTTGCATTCTTTCATAGGCTCAATCGTATTTTTGCCATGACAATTTTGTGAAATGGACAACATCTAACAGATTTCACAATAGAAAATAGATTAATGTCTCAATACAAACTTTCAAAAAAGAGAGGGAAAACTTTGGACCTACACATACACAAATAATACTAAAGCACAGATAGACTGTCTTTATAAACAAGAAATGGAATAATAGCGTATTGAATTGCGAGGCTTACTCCTTTTTCTTGGGTATGTCATATATGTATATATATATATAAGAGATTTTACAGAAGATTTTTTTTTTATTTTTAATTATTTTCTTTTTTTTTTTTTTTTTTTTTTTTCTGACCTAATAAACTCAAACCATATAAATCCTTGCTGAGACATTAAGGGCCTTCACTTGTTGAATTAAAATGGAGGCATCATCAAAATGCATGCTTGAAAATAAAAAAAAATGCTGTAACCCTTTTAAAATTCATAAAAAAAATATATCACAAAACAATTAAGTTATATCACAAGACTTTTCTAATAAAACAAAATTATGTAAATTGATTCCTGGTAAAAAGATTTGCACTATATGCCGGAAGAAATTGACAGAATCATCTGTCTGACACTGCTTCACCATCAACTGAAGACCAACCGCAGACTTTTACTGCTTTTTTAGATAGTGAAACTGATTTGCAGCTTCTAAACAAGAGTCTGTCAATTATTGGTGAATTGCCAGTCAAGCGCCAAAAACTCAAAAAAACAAACCAGTTATCGAAAAAAAAAAAAAATGTACACAAGATTAAGGGAGCATTAAAGAAAATTAAAGTAATTTCTCAAAACATTTCTCCTGAGGACTCTACTAGTGCAGAAGGGTACAAAAACTCTGATATAACAGAAATCATCACCCAATTAAAAGAAAAGTTTGCAGCTTGTGAAAAGAGATCTCAAAAAAGTACAAATTTTAACAATACTTTCCAAAAGTTGGAGTATTCAAAACATTCAAACAAAATTTGGTACATGTAGGTGAAACAAGTCAAAAAATAAGTTAATGAACAAGGAATCTTAGAGCTGTCAAATACACAAAAATCTAGATTCCCACAGAAAACAATTGATAAATTTGTTAGATTCTATAAGAATGAAGTCAGTAGAATAATGCCTGGAAAAAATGATTACAAAAAAGTCATAAAAAATGGTAAAAGTGTTCAAGAACAGAAATATCTTTTACTCTGCAACTTGAAAGAGGCAGAGGAGTTATTTAAATCTAAGAAGCAAAACATTAAAATTAAATTTTCTAAATTTGCTTGTAAAGTGGGATTAAGGTTACTGAGAGTGTTCTCAATTCCCATTAGAAAGTTGACAGTTTTTAAAGCTTCATTTTGGTCAAACAATATGTTATAATTGTTGGTCCATGTCTTCTTTTCAAGTTCAAAACGCATCTAAATTTAAGCAGTAAGCGTGTTTGAGTCGGTATGAATTTGTGGACAGGCTGAAAAGAAAATGATTCTTCATTGGAAAGTCTTTTTTGTCTTTTTCGTTCTAGAGGTGCGCATTAAAAAAATGTCGGAGGTCACCATTTGTAAAGCAGGATTAAGGTCGCTGAGAGTATTCTCAATTCCCATTGGAAAGTTGACAATGACAACTTAATCCTTTTACACAATGCAGTAATGTTTGGACCAGTTTCTGCTAACCCCTGTTGGTATTCCATGACGTATCCCTTTAGCGAGTACAAAAGTTCATACTGCCTTGTTAGTAAAGAAAGTGTATATGTGTATATATATATATATATATATATGTGTGTGTGTACATGCCTACATGTTTATTGAACCATTAGTCTAGTTGGTGAGTAACAGTTTCTGCCATGTTAATTCCACATTGGTTCCTGATAAAAGAAGCCAAATTCGTTTTTCCCTCTCTCCCACAGAAGATCCGGCTTTTGGTATTCTTCCGCTGTCTGATTTGATCAGTTCAGTTGAACCAATTTACTTCTGTGCGGTAATTCATCCACCATAGGGAAATAAATCTAATTCCTGCTACATCACCCCCTACTTAGGCTTACAGTCAATAGAAAAGAAATAAAAAAGGAAGGATTTGTCTAGGTTAGCAGTCGGAAGAAAACCAATCAGCAAAATGGTCTGGTGTTCATTATATGTTCATTATATGTATAATGTTTTACTCTGCTTCTTGGGCCAATGGACTTGCCAGCCACTATGTGTAGTGGTGACATACGTTGGTGAAGGAGGTGTGCACATCTTGCGTTGGCTGGTGCAAAGTGTATGTAGGAGGAAATATGTGGTTCTTGTGTGTCTGTATATGTAAAGACCCATTTCACTCTATTGATTGATACATTTTCTTTTTTACCACACATGTCCTGGGGGAAAAAGTTTGTCTGTGCATACAGGGACATAATAAGGACCCATATAAGGTAGAGTAAGAGAGGCTCTCACAGAATCCTTTCGGAGAAAAACATGAGTCCAAGAAGCGATGTCTCTAGGAACCGAAGATTATGTGGTTTGCTGCTGAGGTTTCATGGGTGGAAGATCATTGAAATAAGATCTCAGTCTGTTCATATACAGATCTGAATCTGTTGCTGTTATATCTATCGGGTTCAGCAAGGATAGAGGTACTCCATAAACGAGTTCGGCTGGGGAGTATCCTAGATCCTCCTTAATAGATACATGACAACCAAGAAGGACGATAGGTATGTACTCATTCCATCGCTGCTGATCCGGATAAGCACACAACACAGCTTTCAATTGGCGGTGGAAGCATTCTATCATACTGTTAGAGCTGGATGATTGTTAGTCATACAGATACATTTTATCCTAAAAATCCTAGAAAGTTCTTGGAAGAGATGAGATTCGAACTGTCCGCCACAGTCAGTGGTAATAGACGAAACCCTGTAATATGATATCCTGCCCAATATTAGGGTTTGTGCTACAGATTCTGTGGAAATGTATAGGGAAATGGCTTCGGGCCATCAAGTGATGTGATCTATACAGGTCAGGAGATATTTGAATCCTCGACTGACTGGTTCAACGATATCAATATGAATGTGACTGAACCTAACGTCTAGAGTGCTAAATGTTGCAAGAGGTGTGTAGATATGCTTGTGCACCTTTGATTTCTGACAGGATACACATGAATATGCCCAGGCAGTGATGTCGCATCTCATATTGGGCCAGAAGTATCTAGCTTCACTGTAGCAGCTACTCCAGGGTGAGCTAAACTGTGCAGGGTATCAAAAACAGCCCAACAATGAATCATTGGAACTAGAAGGCAAGGGGAATCATAGATTTGCTGGTAGCAAATTCAGGTGACGACAGGTCAAATGTATCCAGACATGGCTTTGTCTGAGACTATTCATTGAAGATCGATACACAAAGGTGATGACAGAGAATTAATTGGAAGGCGTGACAAGGTGTCGGCCAAAACATTCTGTTTACTGGTGATGTCTGACATCACTGGTAAATTGAGAAATGAAATTCAAGTGTCAAGTTTTGCAGGGTGAATATTTATCCGGCTTAGAATGTAGTGCGAATGTAAGCGAACAATGGTCTGTATGAATTGCAAATTGGTGACCTTTGAGTGAGTGCCGAAAGTGTTTCACTGCGATGTACATAGCTAAAAGTTCCCTGCTAAATGTGCTGTAGCACTGTTCAGCCGGTTTCACTGGTTTGGAAAAGTATGCAAGAGGTTGTAGTTATTGTTGGTGCTGCTGTTGCAACACTGCACCTACTGCTGTGCCTGATGCATCAATCACTAGTGAAAACTGGGCACTAGGTGCAGGGTGTGTGAGCAGTGATGTCTTTGCCAGTTTTTGTTTTATTTCATTAAAAGCTTTCAGCTCATGAGTGTCCAGTGAAATTTGCTCATTTTTCTTTTTTTTTTTTTCTTTGTTATGTAACAGGTTGGAAAAAGGAGACAGCATGGGATAAAACGTCTGTAATAATTTAGCAGACCAAGGAAGTGCCATAGTGGGTAGTTGAAGATCTTGAAGAGCCTTCACTTTTTTAGGTAGTGGAGATATACCTTCAGGGCTGATAGTGTAGCCCAGGAAAACAAGTGATGAAGCACCAAAAACACATTTACCAGGGTTAATTTTTTCCTGGTAATGTCAGAATCATTCAAATAATAGGTGGAGATGAGTAATGTGTTCCTCAGGTGAGGCACTTGCCATTAAAATGTTGTCTATATAGTTATATACAAAGTCCAGTTCTCGCATTACTTCATCCATGAAACGTTGGAAAGTACTAGCTACATTTCACAAACCGGAAAGCATAATCAGAAATTTGAATAGTCCAAATGAGGTTATTACAGCATTTTTGGATATATCAGCTGGATTCACAGGTATACGATGGTAAGCTTTAACCAAATTCAGTTTGGAGAAGGTCTTACAACCATGCTGTGAAGAAGTTAAATCCTGAATGTGTGGTATTGGGTAACAATTGGGTAAAGTCATGGCATTCAATTGTCAAAAGTCTCCAGTTGGCTGCTATCTCAGGATCGCTTTAGGACCAAATGCAACGGGGAAGCCCATGGACTAGATGAGTGACGTATTATTTCCAGCTGTAGCATGTGGTTAAACTTGGCCTTCGCTGCTTTCAATTTCTCTGCTGGGAAGCAGCAAGAACATGAAAACACAGGAGCACTGATGGTTTCAATATGGTGTTTTATGGAGTGAGTAGGCTTGCTCACCACAAAATTCAAGTTGGTCAAATCAGAGAAAGAGGATAACAATGTATGAAAAGTGGCATCAGAAGCAGCAATGAAGAATACTAAGCTGATAGATGAGAGTAGATTTCAAACCTGGGACAGAAAACTCCGTATTGGCATCAATCAGCCGGCATCCATGCATATTGACTAACAGGTTGTAGTAGTGTAGAAAGTCCTAGCCCAGAATGGGTTAGGACAGATCAGCGACTGTGAAAATCCATGTAAAATCTCTTCGCAATTCCAAGTTCAGAGAATGAGAAATTTGACCGTACGTGGGGATTGGTGAATGATTTACAGCTTGCAGGGAAATTGATGATACTGGCGGTTTCTCTATGAGAAGTTTCAAAAGCTATTTGCTGCAGGCAGCACCTGTATCAACCAAACAGCATGCTTGTGATACAGTCTGTTAGTGCTTGCAGAGACAGTGCCATACTCAGGTCTACCAAAATCAGTTTCCCTGGTTTGTAAAAGAACAGGGCTGTTTGCAATTATGTGCTGCTGCACCAAAACGACTGTGGTAGAAACAGAGTCAGGTTTTTTTTTGTTCAGTGATGATGTGGCGATGGTGAATGGCTCCGAAATCGACATCTGGTCGGTTGAGATCTAGAGACATTCAGGCTTTTTACCTCATTAATGAGTTATTCTATAGCTTGAAGAATAGCCAAGGATTGATCGGTGTCATGTGTTGGCTCTGAAAAGAAAGAGGAGACCTCAGCCGGTAGCTGAGGAAGCAGGCTGTCTTCATATATCCACTATTCTGTCGGCTGATGCCACAAGATGGTCAACAGAGCTTATTTCTACCATAGGCACCAAAATTTCCAGCCTCGAAAAGAAAAGTTGCTTAATTAGTGTGTTGTCTGCAGGTGCATCTTCTGCCAGTTCTCTCATGTGCTGCAACAACTGGCTCAGTTTACAGTTGCCCAAGTGTTCATCGTTGACCAAGGTCTGAAATCTTTTTCAGCAAACAATGGTGTTTGAAGCTGAACCTTGTGTTTTACGCTCTCATAAGTGGATCCAGAGGGTGGGTTAGTCATAATGTCTTTCATAGTGGGCATTAATAATGCCAGGAAGGTACTAAATTATATGTGTAGTTGTCCGTGTTCTGAAGATATATCGTTCGTGACAAAATATATTTCTAATTGTGCGAACCAAACGTGAACATCTCTGACAAACACAGGCAAATAAGTGCTATCTATTTTTTTTTTTAAATTGAAAGGAACAGAGCAGTAAATTCCTTCCTTCCTTTTTCTGCCTAGCAGGCCTTGCTAAAAGTTATAATTTTTTTTGTTTTTAAGGACAAAAATGCCAAAAGGGTGATAAAATTCCCTAAACTTTAATTCTTTTCATGGCAGAAAATGCCAAAAAGGTGATAAAGTTCACAAAATTTTCTTTTCTTTTTTTTTTCTTTTTAAAGCTTTATTTTGGTCAAACGATATGTTATGTTTGTTGGTCCATGTCTTCTTTTCAAGTTCAAAACATATCTAAATTTAAGCAGTAAGCGTGTTTGAGGTGGTATGAATTTGTGGACAGGCTGAAAAGAAAATGATTCTTCATTGGAAAGTTTTTTTGTTTTTTTTCGTTGTAGAGGTGCACGTTAAAAAAAATGTTGGAGGTCACCATTTGTAAAGCAGGATTAAGGTCGCTGAGAGTATTCTCAATTCCCATTGGAAAGTTGACAATGACAACTTAATCCTTTTACACAATACAGTAATGTTTGGACCAGTTTCTGCTAACCCCTGTTGGTATTCCATGACGTGTCCCTTTAGCGAGTACAAAAGTTCATTCTGCCTCGTTAGTAAAGAAAGTGTGTATATATATATATATATATATATATATATATATGTGTGTGTGTGTGTGTGTGTACATGTGTACATGTTTATTGAACCGTTAGTCTAGTCGGTGAGTAACAGTTTCTGCCATGTTAATTCCACATTGGTTCCTGATAAAAGAGGCCAAATTTGCTTTTCCTTCTCCCTCACAGAAGGTCTGGCTTTTGGTATTCTTCCACTGGCTGATTTGATTGACTCAGTTGAATCAATTTACTTTTTGTTTGGGAATTTGTCCGCCAGTAGGAAATAAATCTAATTTCCACTACATACAGAGCTCAGACCAATAGAATGTGTTAGCTGGTGGAGTTGGAACACACTGTGTTTGCATTTGTACAATACATCAAAATATGAAACTGATGATTGTGGGGGCTCAGCTTGGTACTTTGACTAATGGAGAAAAAGATCATTTTATAGATTACCATCAATGCATAGATGCTGTTACATGCAATGAAGCATCATCTAGCTGCTACCTGAGTGACTGCTCATCTTGTTGCAATCTGATGGAAGATTTTATTTTATACCTAAAGGAAATTTTTGATAAAACTTATTCATTTATTTTGCATGATACTGCATCCATTTGTCTGGTACTACAGAAGTGGCACAGAGCTGGAGCATATTAATCTTATTGTCATATCTGATCCTATTTACCAATGCCTCCGCTCGGACAGGATATGACACAAGGTCAATTTTTTAAGTGGAGTTTAACAGGTTTGAATTCAGAGTTTTCCTTCTCCTAGACTGGTTGCCTCACCAAGGCTGAAGAACCTAGTCTGCCCTACTATTTACCCATAGCTGGAGGGAGAAAAATTGGATTCATACCTTTCCCAAGGGTATTAGTGCTATGTGAAATGCAATCAGTCTTGTCCAGGATTTGAACTCGTGTCGCCGTGTCCATTTCCTACAACGATAACCATTACTCCACGGGCACCTCCTATTATCATATCTGATTGTCTGAAACATGACACAGTAGCTGTCCATTTGTTCCAGAGAAATCATGTAAAAATGCTGGAAAAATAAGATTAATTTTGATATCAGAAAGCTGATATATATTCCGATGGTGCTGCATTACATTATAAGAATTATAAAAACATCAATTTGTGCAACCACAAAGCTGACTTTGGAATTAATGCAGAATGGCATTTTTTTTTGCAACTTCTCATGGAAAAGAACCATGGGATAAGTTAGGTGGTACTGTTAAAAGATTAGCAGCAAAAATAAGGCTGCAGCAACCATATAATGAACAAATAATGACACCACGACAACTGTTCGATTTTCTAAGAGAAAATATTTCAGCCATAAATACTGTATATTGCTCAATGGATGAATGGAAAAATGAAATGGACATCTTGGAAGATAGATTTTATAATTCTACCACAATTATAGGAACTCAAAAACTACATTCTTTTATTCTTGTGTCTTGGACAGAGGTGGAAATAAAAACTGTGTCAACCCAATATGAGGGGAAAATAGTTAAGATTACTAAACATGACAATATAGAGTTTAAAGACTTTAAGGGATTTGTCACAGCAATGTATGATAGGAACTGGTGGTTAGGATGTGTGCTGGACAAATATCCAGACAGTGAAGAAATAAAAGTGACATTTTTGGACCAAAATGGCTGTTTCCATCTTTCTATTATCCATCACATCCAGATATTTTAGTTTTAAAATATTCTGATGTACTTAGCTTAGTTGATACAATAACAGACACTGGAAGAACTTATAAAATTTCAAAAATTGAGATGGAAAATGCATCAAATATTTTAGCCTAGAAAATTAGTTTAAAAAAAAAATTTTTAGATATATACACATGCATACAGTGGTTGGTGTTTGCTTCAAATTTTCATTTTCTATTTTAAAATTTGTTCTAACTGGCTCACATTGACATTTTTTTAGTGGGTTTTGACTTCCATCTTAAATGAGAACACAACAAATATCACAACTCTTTCGTATATATAAAACAATTTAATAAAAATGATCATTTTGAGGATTTAATGTACTAAAAATCAACTGAATTATGTTGACCACTGACATACAATGTTACACATTCTTTCAATGTTAGTGCCTGATAGAATGTTAACTTGATTTTAAATCACTTTTTGAATATTTATTTTTGTCTTATAACTTATTTATAATACAATCTGTTTGTTATATTAAAAAATCTAAACAAAAATCAAAAATGTCCGTTTTTTTTCCACAAAAACCTATTCAATCATCATTTAATCACAAATAATAAAAAATCTGTTGATTTTATGATCATCCTACTTATGTAAATGTTGTTCAGCATTAAAAGAGCTTTCTAAAGTTATACAACTTAACCATATTGTGAGATATCAAAATTTGAACATATAGTGGCAGATGCCAAATCCGCCATTTTGAATTGGGTCATTTTAGTAAAACACTTATTGCAAAATTTCCACTGAGTTTCCCACCATGAATTTTTTGTACATATCATGACATAAGACAGATAAATTATTTGGCTAATTTAAGAAAACATTTTTTGAGAAAATGAAGGTCAAAGTTTAAGGTCAAGGTCAACTTGCTTTATTTGACCTCTAAGATAGAAAATACATATGGTACATTTTAGAGTCATCCAAGTACTTTAAAATAGTATATAAATAAGCTTTTTTGGTGTGAAAACACTAGAGATATTAAATTTTAAATCATCAAAATTTCGGCAAAGGTCAAATGGTAATAACTTAAGAACCACTCAACATTGAGAGGTAAGATTGGTGCCATTCAATTTGTATCACAAAGAACTATAAGTGTAGCAAATTAGAAAAAAACGGTGTCAGTCGTGGTATTTTTGCCTAAAAAATTGGTTGATTTGACATGGAATCACTCAATTTTTTTTTTATTTTGAAGTTTTAATTTTTATATTTCCACATGCATTTCAAGCTTCACGACACCTAGGTGGCTGCTGGTCTCGTGATTACCACATGTGTCGACTGGTCTTTCTCTGTTTCTTTCCACGCCCACGTTGCTTTCAGATCCGAGGAAAGAGAAGATGGATGTGGTCCAGTTGATGAAGGATGGAATTCGTGTTGGAGAGAAGAAAAGTTGCCAAGCAAATTTAGAAAAATGACGAAAAAAAAGTGTTTGTTATAAACAGTAACAAACGTTTATTTACACAGTTGTTTAAATAATTTTTTATCAAACACCACAAACTGGGAGTGAAAGTAGTTGACTGGCAGAGTTTTAACTGCAATTAGGCAGTGTCAAAATGGTGAATGCAATGGCAACGGATTTGGTTCTTTAAGCGGCGAATTCCTGAACCAGGTTCGAATCCTGGTCACAGCACCAAATGTGGTACTATAGCTTCACGACACCTAGTTGGCCGCTGGTCTTGTGATTACCACATGTGTCGACTAGTCTTTCTGTTTCTTTCGACGCCCATATTGCTTTCAAATCCGTTGCCATTGTATTCGCCATTTTGACACAGCCTAGTTGCAGTTAAAACTCTGCCAGTCAACTACTTTCACCCCCAGTTCGCAGTGTTTGATGAAAAATTATTTAAACAACTGTGTAAATAAACGTTTGTTACTGTTTATAACAAACGCTTTTTTTTCGTCATTTTTCTAAATTTGCTTGGCAACTTTTCTTCTCTCCAACACGAATTCCAACCTTCATCGACTGGACCACATCCATCTTCTCTTTCCTCGGATCTAAAAGCAACGTGGGCATGGAAAGAAACAGAGAAAGACCAGTCGACATATGTGGTAATTAAGAGACCAGTGGCCAACTAGGTGTCGTGAAGCTATAGTACCACAAAGTAAACAATTCATAAAATGCAAAAAGCTGCTTTAAGTTGTACCTATAATTTGAATGCCCAATCAAAAAATTTACATTTTCTATTTAATCTTAATCAACTGATAGACCATAATAGCAATTATCAATATTACCTCTACTTTCAATCAAGTCAATTGCATACATCTATATATCACAAAAATTCTCACTGTATGTGTATAGCTATAACCCAGCAAAAATGGTACGTTATTTAAAGATTTTTATTAGGGCAATACACTTAAAATGCTCTTTGTGTTGTAGAGTGGAACAGTACTGATCTACTCTTAACTCATCATCATCATCATATCATGCTGGTAGCACGGATATCCCTGACCCTCTCTCACCACTTTTCCCTATCGGTCATTGCCTCAGGCAGGTCTTCCGGACAGCATCCCGTATCCTCACATAGTTGCTGAATGCATGTTCGTGTTGGTCGTCCTGCTTTTGCATGGCCATATGTGGGGGTCCATAAGAGTACATCACTTATGAGTTTGCCCCTGCTTCTCCAGCAGTGTCCCGCATGTCTGGTTCATCTAACTTGAATAGTTTTCGTGATAGGAGGCAGGTGGCCGTACAGTTGGCGTCTTGTTGGGTGTTGCCGCCAGGACCTGTTCCAGATTGCTCGCAGCATTCTTGTGTAATTGCCGTCTAGCTTCTTCTCCAGCCATTTTGTTAGAGTCCATGTAGTGCATTCATATATCAGTATCGATGTGACCACTGCCTGGAAGAAGCTGCGTTTCATCTTATCGGTTACTCTTAACTACATGATCTTTTATTTCAGACTTGTACAAACAGAAGTAGCTCACACATTAGGCTTGATGGCCTTCTCTATTGTTACCTCCTCTTAGAAATGAAAATACATATATTCTGCCAATAAATATCTCCCTAATGATATGTCACATTTTTTTCTTGCTGTGACAATACAAAATTACACCATTACAAAACTCAGAATAAAGCAATTTCCAATCCAATATGCAAATGAATGATTGTTTAGAGGGGTGGACATAATTTTTTAATTGCTCTAATCTTTTTATATAATAGCAATAATTAGGATTCCTTTTTAAATAGAAACATGAATATAATCATGGACTGTTTATATTAGAGCAACTCTACATAGAGACTCTCCTAGCATAATGGTTACCATCACTTGGTGAGTTCAAATCCTGAATGAGGCTGTTTGTATTTCAGTTTGCCTTTAGGAAAGGTATGAATCCGTCTCTTCTCCTTTCATGAGTAAATAGTTGGGGCAGACTGGGATTTAGTAGAAGGAAAACTCAGAATTCAAACCAGCTTTACTCTGCTTAAAAATTGACCTTGTATCACATCCTACTTGTGGCAGAAGGGTTGGTTGAATTTATGTGTATCTTTCTGTAAATCAATTAACACTTGAAATAAATAAGTAAATACAGAACCACTTTAGGATTTCCCCATGAACTTTCATTTCTTTTGTTTGACTAATTGTAATATTATGGACGGGCGCTGTCGTCAATCAGTGAAGGTGTCATGAGACTAGCGTGTGTGGGCAAAATGACCTGCAAAGTTAGACGTGATTTTAAAATAATCTCAGATGTATTATCATGTGTTTCACTCATGATATTGAACATTCAAGGATCTTCGATTTGTTCCCCAAAATCTCTATATATGAAAACAAGTAATGAGATTTTGGCAGAGTTGAAGGCAGTTGTCAAAACGGGTGCGTTAAAGGTTCCAGAGGCCCTGACCCATCCTACCCCTATCAGCTATGACAGGAGTGTGTCAAACAGCCAGCTCTTATCTACACCCTGTCACCACCAAGAGGAAGGGAGAAGAAAGACGCAACAAAAATGAACTCTTCGAGTTGCAGTGATCATAGCTGAATAAAAACGACTGCTATATTTTCTTCCCTTACCATCAAGTTTGAATATTACTTTTTCTGCGGACTTCATTCTTTACAGCACAAAAGGTTGGTCCTATGGTACATAATATATATATATATATATATATATATATACACACGCACACACACCCTGAAGACAACTTTTTAGCTTACATGCAAAAACATATTTTCTGTTATTATTTTATTTATTTTCATATTTTAAATAGAAAAACTTGTATGTAGGCAAAACATTAAAGTCTAAACTTGTATCGGCAATAATAAAAAAAGAAAAAAGATTTTATTATTTATTTCAGCTGGCCACTGTTAAAAGCAACCTACCTCTTCAGTTGACCATCACATAATCATATGTTACAGCTATCTGAAGTGGTTGGCCATTATTAAAAGTAGCCAGCTGAAATAAATTTATAATAGCCAAATGACGGCCTGTTGAGTTTTTCTTCCAAATATATAAATTTGTTCAGAATAATAACCAAAATGAAAATTGGAAATGAAATGGAAATCTTTATAACATTAAAAAATACAATACTTGCCAGTGGTGTGAAGAAGGTATCTGCTGCTAGTGGTGACTACTTAGTCAGCATATTTTTCCCCCTCCTAACAATAGTCCAACATATTTATGAGGAATGAGACATACCCATTAATGTTCATACGTAGGGTATATAAGAGATATTTATAGATTTATAAATTATCATGTATTGAGCACTCTTAGTGAATTATATGATTTCTCTTATATATTCTTAATTTAAATCATTTCTAATTCATCTTTGGATATTTTATATATATATATATATATATATATATATATATACTGTGACGCAGTATAAAATATTTATTCCAAGACGGGAGTTTATTTTTCACACATGTGAAAACAGGGCTGCCTGGCACTTGATCCCTCGCACAATAAGTCCTAGTTAAGAGTCCTTTCTCGGGCATATAGGAACTGGCATATTATGTGGGGGTTAATTTGGGGCTAGGCTGACCGCCGCTGGCAAGGGGTTTCCAAATTTCACGTTACACACACACCCACCAGACCCCTACCTCTTCCTACCCCTAGGATAATGGAAGATATGGGCCTCTAAGTTTAGATATAATAATATTAATTATCGTAGTCAACAATTCCAGTTTCCCGTGTAATATTTTTAAAGGCGAGTAAGACATGAGTGAGAAAAAATTGAGGCGAATGAAGCTGAAAAGGGAGCATGCAAAAGACAACTTGATAGGCAGACAACACAATGAATAAATTTCAACACGTAGGGACATTAAAATATAACAAGGTTTTTAATACACGCGGACCCACATATTTAACGTGTCGGCTATATTATCAGTGGATAATGTATAAATACAAATGTCTTTCTTCCTTATTCTTTTCTTTCTTCCTCCTTGAAATTGAGAGTGAGAGAGAGTATGTGATTGCAGTACTTAGGAAGGGTGTAGGGAGAAACAGTCTTAATGTTTACTTAGCTTTTTGACGGGTTCCTTCTGAGAGTATTTTCTCTTTTACGAGCTAGCTGGATTTTTTTACAGCTTTGGCTTGAAGGCATCAGTTCTTCTTGTCCAAGATTCTTTCCGCTTTTTCACCCAGAGTTTGGCATGAGATTCGCCCATGTGTTCATGGTGACCTCCGTCCACTAAACTGATACTCTTTTCCCCTATTTCCACTGACAAAAAAGGGTGCTACTTCCGCTTTAGAGTACTGGCCAATCATTTGGCTGCTTTCTTTAACCATCCGGTCACAGAATGCAAACATCTGTTGGCTTTCATTTTGACCTGGATTTGTTACTTCAGCCACGAGGAAATGACCTACATTCCTATTGCTTTTTTAATGGTCAGTCTTTGGCGGCCTGTTAATTCAAACATGGAGGGGTAGGGGAAATTCCTTATTTCTCTCCTCTCAGTGGTAAACCATGTGACAACACACACCCACATATACACATGTAAACAAATACACAGTCATCTATGTGTATAATCACTTTTGCTCCATCTTTATTCTTCATGTGTCATTTTTGTAACCTTTTGCCAATAGTGGCTAACTGGCCTTGTTTAGAAGGACTTTAAATATCAAAAGAATATCACAGTAGCCCAAAATAGCATGTCTCTTTATCCTTAATTAACCTGTAGATGTCAGTTTACCTTGCCTGAGTATGTATTTTAAAATATATGAGAATTTTTGTAATATATTGATAGATAAACCCCTGATATAGTCTTTAGCAAATTCCTCCAATCATCACTTCTGTAATGCTTAAATATTTGTAAAATCCATTGAGAAAATCAAACATTGATCGAAACATTTAGAAATATAAAGAATTCAATTGGCTATTTTTTCTTGAAATGAAGGTTAATTAATAAATAAGGTCTCAAGTTTTAAACCAGACAAAATGATAAAACTAGTATTAAAATGAAGTAAATTTAGTTCTTCAAAATTTTTCAATCTTTCATCAACGTCTGCTTATTTTCTAAAATTCTTTCTTTATCTTTTTATCTGAGATAAAAAGATGTCAGCAAAGTACAAGGATCATTAAATAAGTTTCCAGACTTTTTTCGTCTGGGCACTTTTATTGATAGTACACACATGAAACTCAAGTCCCCTTCAAAGTAATCTCCTCCGGCTTCAATGCACTTGTTGTACCATTCCGACAACTGCTGGAAGGCCCCATTGAAGTCCTCTTGTGTGAGCGTGTCAATGACCTTCATCACAGCCTCTTTCATCTCCTCAATTGTCACATAACGACAGCCTGTGAGCTTAGGGAATAACCAAAAGTCACAGGGAGCAAGGTCTGGACTATAGGGAGGCTAAGGAACTGTCTTGATGCCCATCTTGGTCAAATAGTCTGTGACAAGGAATCTCTTCCTGAACTCCCTTAAACCTCAATATATTACCCCTAACCCTAACCCTTTGGCCAATCAACTCTGGTGTATTGACTTCCTTACTCCTCCCACACCTCTCATCATCCCTCACAGACTCCCTGGCTTCCTTGAATCTCTTATGCCACTCAAAAACTGATGCTCGATTCATGCAAGATAGTTGAAAAGCAGTCTGAAGCATTCCTGTGGCATTTTTTCCAAGGTGTTTAAAACAGAATTTTATTGCATATCGTTCTTCTAAAGCACAAGATTGCATTTTTGAAATTCACCAGCTGTGACAATCAGGCTTTAGTTGGGTGTATTCCAATTTCTGCTGTAGCTGTTCATTTGAACATGAAATCATAAAATTGGTTAGTCATCTCATAAAATATAGAGCAATAACATACTGAATTTTCAAGAGTCTACGGCAAATTTAAATGGCTGTACAAAAAAAGTCTGGAAACTTATTGAATGCACCACATATCTTTCCTCCCTTCTCTCAAGTTATTCTTTCTTTCAGTTATCTCTCTTAATCACTTTATTATTCCTGTCCTCTCTTTATTCTATCTTTCTTTGCCAAATCAAGGCTTTACAGTGGATAAGACAATTATAGGCTTTTCACATTTGTTGAAATTACTTTGCATTGTCTTAATAAAATAAAGTTTTCCTTTACAATTTTATTATACTGATCCATACAGTTATATGTATAAATTGCTTTTGTATGTATTTCTGTATTTTAATTGGTGCACAACCTAATGCCAAAAATCAATCACTGTTTGCTGCTTTGCATATAACTTAGAAACAACACTCTTGAATAATGAATATTTTTACTCACTTAATCATATAGCCGACATTAAATATGCTTAAACAAAACTTTACATAGTATTGGATATATTTGCAAATATATTTTGAGTTCTACTATGAGCAAAGTAATGTGACCAATCAACATTTATATTTATTTTTTTATCATGAATGTATTTTTCTTTTTCAGGTTTTGTGGATTTTGTGGTTGCATACTGTCCTATCCCTCAGACATTGGTAAGAATTATTTATCAGGCTTCTCCCTAAAATTAAGAAAATTTTTTATCAGTTAATCTATATTGTGACATTACTGCATATATGCCAAAAAAAGAAACTAGAAATTAAGTATTAGGCTAAATAATAAAATTTAAAAATATAGTTTCTCTCTCTATACTTTCATTTACCTTTGCTTGATGAAAAAAACCACCAACAGTTTTTTTTCTTAGTCTTTTATATGTGTCATTATTCCAATCATACTCCCACAATCTTCCTCATGTCCAGTCTAATAGACATAAAATTTCCACACGTTTAACTTTGCTTTTCTCTTTTTTTCCTTCCTTTGAGACATTTAGTTTGGTCCAATCATGTAGTTGGTTTCCGAAGTCTCGTCGAAGAAGAATCAACCTATTGGACGCTAGTCAACTCGCTTAACTTGCAAAAATGAACTGATGGAGGTGCACCAATCAGACATCAGCAAAATGCTGCGATTTTCCACTTCAAACTTAGTTTCTTTTATCTTCATCAAATCTTGCCACATCACGTAGGCTTACCTCGTTCTCCTCCATAAAACAAGTAACACCTCTTGCTTCCTTTTCTTCTTCTGATTTCCACGTGCTGGCAGCAGAGAGAGCACACCTTCTGTTTCTTTGAGGTAAGATTGTTCGTGGCATTACTACTACACTCCCCCCTGATCCTATGATCACACATGAAACATTTGGGAGGTGGTCTTTTTCACCATGTGCTTCTTCGCAGCAGTATTGTCACTAGGTCTTCATTAGAAGTGTTATTGAAAGAGGCATCACCTGCATTTGTGCTGGGTGCCTGTTCACACGGTCTCTCTCTAATGGTTACGAATCTTTTGCTTGCATTCTCTGAAACCATGTCAGAACAGACCGTTGGCTGGTCTGGTCCGGTCCCACTATAGGTCGCAGATCTTTCATGTGGTGTGGCATTCCATCAACCGTTATGTTCTGTGCACTGGTAATTTCAGTCACACGTCCCACTTTATATTTTGTGGTACATTGTCCATGTGGAATCTTTACCCACACTCGGTCACCTGGTTTGAAGACAGCCTGCTGTTGTGTGTCGGCACTGATGTTCCATTGATTCCTTTCAGCCATATGCAGTACCGATCGACCATATTGGCTGGTGCTGTAGTAGAGGACATGTCATCCTTTGGCATGACGTTGTACCAGTATACTGCTTCCGGTATTGTACACCACTTTCTGGCAGCGATCCTTTTTACGGTTCTGTGACATCGCTTGACGATGCTATTACCAGAGGGAACATATGCACAGCGGAATCAAAGTCGGACTCTCCACTCATCTAGGAAGGCTTTGAGCAGGCTGCTCTGAAAGGCAGTGTCATTATCTGTCAGAATCTCTGCTGGCGGACCCCGCTCATAGAAGAGCACGTTCAGCTGGTTGATTACACTCGTCGCATCTTGTCAAGGAAGACGTTGCCAGATGGCAAATCGAGCGGAGCTGCAGTCAGTCACCATCAAAAAATGGGCCCCGTTACAATGGGTAATATCCATCGCTACCCAGTGCCATGTTTGTTTCACATTCAAAGCCCCCTTTGACCAGTGTACAGGTGCCGGATCGATCGACTGACACTCTTCCCATTCTCTGACGACGGTTTTCACTGCGGCTTTAGAGACCCCCAGGGCAATCTGTCTCACAAAATAAAGTGTCCACTGCACACCAGGATGACCGCTTTGTCGGTGAACAATCTTGATCTGAGCTCACGGATGCAGTGCAGGCAGGTTGTACAGGCCCAGTATTCCTTTTAATTGCATCAAGCCACCTCTGAGGCACTCTAGTCAATCGATCTGCCTTATTTTGACTAGATTTGACCAAGGACAAATTCATCGACAGCGCATATTCTTTCACTAGTTTTATTATCGTGTCAAGCCACCGTCAAATAAGCATCTCGCTTGCGGCTTTGGTTTGTACCCTGGCCTTGCCAGTAAGGGTGTCTGAGATCCATTTATGGACACAGGCAGAATCAGTGAACAAATACAAGGTGGTTGTCTTCCAGTGGATTGTTTATTCCTTTATAATGGCATCGAGTTCTGCGAGGTTAATATGTTGGGAGTCCTTTTCTGGACGTAACCAACAAGCATCCTCTACTACAGTCCCATCATATACAAGCGACACGCTGGTAGCAAAAGAGCTTGCATCAACCCATAAACTGAGTGCTTGGCCATTGATGCACCATCTGCCCTGCGCCAGGTCTTCCTTGTGTACTCTGGTGATAACCTCTTTAATGATGGTGTTGAGAGGGCCGTCGTAAATTTTGTCATCCCATCCAGTGGTGACATCAGATGCTCTCCGCTTGATGAACGCCAGAGCTACGCAAAGCCAACCACCTATGGGAAGGTGCCCGACCAATTTGCCGCATAGTGAAAATATGTTCTGTCGCGTAACAACTCAAGGCATGTCTGGGATTTTGTTCCCTCTTCTCCAATACAGAGTTATCCTCTCCCCAGACCTGTAACCCAAGCACTCGCACCATCTTGTAGCCTCTCCGGCTCCTTATTGAGGAAGCCAAAGCTGTAGAGATGCTCCTTCACACATGCCACAGGCATAATATTCTTGTCCACATATACATCATCAATATAGGCAGATGTTGCCCGCTGTATGCGCTTGTCCTTTATCAAGATAGCATCAACAATTGTCTGCATGATTGATGGTGCGACATTGAGACCAAACCCCATGTGGGTCAGGCAATACCTTCGCCCCTTAAATAGTACAGTCTGATAGGACCACAGTGATTGGTGGATGCGTACTTGAAGGTATGCCTTGCGAAGGTCTAACATGGATACATTCGATCCTGCTTGCCGCCATTCTCTCAACTTTTCGGTGCATATGTCTGCACAAGCCGTAAATGGATCCACGTGATCATTTAACTCCCGATAATCGAGCACCGGCCTTACCTTTTGTTTATTCTGCTGGATGACTGCCATTAATGGGATCAGGCCCTTCGGGGGCCCCAATTTATCTTCTGGGTAAGGAACTAACCACCCATTATCAATCCAGTTTTGTAGCTCTTTATCATATTCTGCACAAGCTCTTACAGGGATGGTGTACTCCGGTACTCTGTTGTATAATTTTTCTGGTGGCTGATCACAGGACTACTTCCATGACACTGTTCAGGATTTGGTGCGTTGGTCGAACTCTGCGCAAAAGTCAGGCTGCTCTAACTCTATTATCGCACCCAAAGTGTGAGCTGCCTCAACAAAATGTTCCTTGCCTCGTTTGTCGATGTGCTTGCCACCCAATTTCTTGATGACGTCCATTCCCAGAAGGTTGAATCCCAATGGCTTGCTGTTTACCACTAGCATGTTTGTCTTTAAGGGATTTCTGTTAGTTACTGTTAAAGTTATGCTGCCTACACCATGGCTTAAAAGGCACTTCCTTCCTGCCGTCAGAATTGTGGTACGCTTCTTTACTTCAGGTCGACATAACTTTCTACTCACAACGGATGAGGAGCAGCCGGAATCCACCAACACTATCCGATCTATTCCATTGACTCTCACCTTCATTACAGGAAGCACTTCTTCTAGTTTATGTGGGGAAAGAGTAGTGCTGATCTCTCGCCCCTTGTCTCATTTTCTGGGCACCTCGATGCCACATGACCTTGTTGCCTGCATCGCGACTGCGTTCTGTTTGTCAGGGGTTGAAGGACAACTGACAGGCACATGAGGAAAAACTCGCCCAACCGCAGCAGCAACAGGCTCATCGACCTCTACCTCTTCTGTCATAAGAGCTCGAGCCCTAGCAAGAATCTGTTCTAGGGTCATGTGCTCCATTCTTGAGGACCCATGCAATTGTCATCTAACCAGACCGGGAAGTCCTGACACGAAAGCGCAACTGAGCCACCAGTCAGAGGTGTTTTCTTTGATTAGATGTGCTAGGTCCTGTAGGTCACCCAAATATTCGTCCACAGTTTCCCTGGGGTGCAAACAACGTGAGACAAATGTGTCAAATGCAACAAAAGGGTGCGGCGCAAGAGCCATGAGGGGGACTTGTTTTACCTGCTGTAAATCCTCCCTCTAGTCACGGGTTAACCGTCAGTATACTGACAGAGCCCCGCCTCTTAGCCTGAGTGGTAGGACACGTTCAATGTTATCAACACCACACATTTCGCACACCAGCTCCACCTGTTCCAACCATTCTGACACTGTGTGGTCAGATGAAACGCCATGAAATTTGGGGAATCAGCCGAATGTCAAACGCTTTTCCTGCCATTTGTGTCTGGTTACACATATGCTGAAATAGCTTGTAGTTGGTTTCCGAAGTCTCGTCGAAGAAGAATCAACCTATTGGATGCTAGTCAACTCACTTAACTTGCAAAAATGAACTGATGGATGTGCACCAATCAGACATCAGCAAAATGCTGCAGTTTTCCACTTCAAACTTAGTTTCTTTTATCTTCATCAAATCTCACCACTTCACGTAGGCTTATCTCGTTCTCCTCCATAAAACAAGTAACACCTCTTGCGTCTTTTTCTTCTTCTGATTTCCACGTGCTGGCAGCAGAGAGAGACCACACCTTCTGTTTCTTTGAGGTAAGATTGTTCGTGGCATTACTACTACAAATCACCTGGATGTATGAGGGCAGAAATTGACAGGCACGTGTTTGAAGATTCCTAGTGTCCAGCATTGGGAACAAGAAACTGGATTAGCATTACCATACGAAACCTATGATTTTTTATATTTGAACTACAATATGAATTGACCTAACCTCTCTACACAAGAAGGATGTGATACAAGGTCAATTTTTAAGCATAGTTCATTAGGTTTGAATTCAGAGTTTTCCTTCTCCTAGACTGGTTGTCATTGCAAGGTTAAAGAGCCCAGTTTACCCTACTATTTACCCATAGCTGGGGTGAGGAGAAGTGTTGGATTCATACTGTTCCGAAGCATTGTGTAAAAATGCAAGCAGCCTCATACTGGATTTGAACTTGGGTTGCCATGTCCATTTCCTACAACAATAACCATTACATCACACACACACACACACACACACATGCACACATTTATATATATATATATGTATATATATATATATAGAAAGAGATAAATGTATGTGAGTGTGTGTGAGACATGATGTGAAATGCAAACAGCTTCATAATACAGGATTTGAACTTGGGTTGCCATATCCATTTTCTACAATAATACCCATTACATCACACACACATACACATATATATATAGAGAGACAGAGAGAGACAGACAGACAGACAGAGATGAATGTATGTGGGTGAGTGTGAGACATGATGTGAAATGCAAACAGCTTCATGATGCTGGATTTGAACTTGGGTTGCCATGTCCATTTTCTACAACAATAACCATTACATCACACACACACATACATCTATATATAGAGAGAGATAGAGAGAGAGAGAGAGATAAATGTATGTGTGTGTGAGACATGATGTAAAATGCAAACAGCTTCATGATGCAGGATTTGAACTTGGGTTGCCATGTCTATTTTCTGCACCAATACCCATTACATCACACACACACACACACACACACATCTATATATATATATATATAGAGAGAGAGAGAGATAAATGTATGTGAGTGTGTGTGAGATATGATGTGAAACAGCTTCATGATGCAGGATTTGAACTTGGGTTGCCATGTCCATTTTTCTACAACAATAACCATTACATCACACACACACACACACACACACACACACATCTATATATATATATATATAAAGAGAGAGAGAGAGAGAGAAAGAGATAAATGTATGTGAGTGTGTTTTTGACAATTAAACCATACTTAGATTTAAACTGCATGCTTATGCTAAACTGAATTATTTGAAATGGAACTGTTTTTGACATTGAAACTCTACTTACACTAAACTGAATTCTTAAATATAGAACTGTTTTAACATTTAACTGTGTGTAAACAAAATCTGCACTTATATGAAACTGAATTAGCTGAATTAGAATTTCTTGACTAAACTGAGTAGCTTGAAATAGAAATGTTTTTCACAATTAAACTGTACTTACATTTAAACTGTGTACTTATGCTAAACTGAATTGTTTGAAATGAAACTGTTTTCATAAAAATCGATTTGGGATTAAATAACCTACAAAGGTTGATATGCCATAAAACCCAAACAACCAGCCAACTCAGGTGGGAGATCAAATCTCAGTTGAACCAGTTGTCTGCCCATGTTGTGAATTTTTAGATCTGGACAACTGAATCCTGTGTTTAGTCCAAAAGCTAAAATAACTGGACCAGCTGATCATTCGATGATAAAAACAGAGAACAGCAAACACTGAGTTGAATAATAAAATGAAAATGTCTTTAGTTAGAAAAGGAACAGTTAAAAGTTACAAAAATGAATATTATTTCAATGTTCCATCCCTCATAAATAAGAAGCAGAATGTCTCAAAATCTAGCCCCTATCTTGTGGCGATCTGTCTAAGTCCCTGGTCAGCCTTCCTTACTTAGACCCACTAAGTATTCTCAATGTGTTACATTAATTCTTATCTTCTTGAGAAATTTGTATTTGTTTTTGGTCTCAATACCTTTTACGTTTTAAGTTAACTATTAAATCAGTTGCTTTCCTTTTCCTCTTAGAACAGTACATTTCGGGAGCCGCTAGAGGTGTTGGAATATCGAAAGTGTTGTTGGAACAACAGATGTGAGAGGATCTGGTTATTTCTGAATCTGATGCAAGACTCTTTTACAGGAGCTCCTTTCTACTTCAATCTCAACTCTGCAACTTCTCTTGAACTCTGTCGCTTTTCAGTAAAACCCAAGTTTATATAACTGTTTCTTTTATTTCCAAGTAGGCATATCTCATTAACAGTCTTTTTCTTAATTAATCTAAAACAATTAATTCCATTCACTGTTGCTCTCTGCTATTCCAACAATGAATCCCTGTGCCTGTCACCAAAGGGGGTGGTTTGTTTGCCTCCATACAACTTCTGCTATGACTGCTACAATCGGGTTGCTTCCCTCCCTCCCTCCCTCCCTCATGAGGTCTCTTTGTGCCCCACATAAAACAATTGGCTTGGATCTGGCTGACTCTTTATGAGTCTATTTCCGGCTCATCCTTGTTTTGGTTAGTTGTCCTCCAATAACAATTGATATTAACTTTCCTTCTTTTCTTTCTTTCTCTGATTAGAAAAAATAATTTCATGTTTTTTTTATTTTTTCTGCTAGCCAAAAATTAAACAATTTTTCTTGTTTCTTTCTCATTCTGATAAAATTTGTATCACTCTTCCAAAAAAACAATGTACTGGTTTTATTCTTCTAAAATCCAAGCTGCTCATTGTTCTTTGCTTTATTAAAATAGAATAACATCTCTGGCTTTTTAGAAAAACATTCTGCTTTTCCTATTTTCTATTTATTTTGAATATTAAAAAAACATTTATTCTCAATTTGCCAGCATACTGCCCCAATCTTCTAAAATCCACACCAAATATTTTTTTTTATTAGGCTAGACTCCATAGCCCTAATCTGCTTTGTTATACTTTTCCTTGATTTGTGATTAGTTCTTTGCTAATGGCAAATATGCAGTTGTCAGAGTTTGAAAAAGGTCAGATAGTCTCATACAATGATTGTGGATTGTTACTTTGTGATATTGAAAAAGAATCAAATCACCCTCATTTATCATGAACTTGGTCAGTCACTTGTTGAAATGAAGACCTGATGCTATCAGGCAGTAATTTATGTATAACTGCATGAAATATAAAGTGATCATTAATTGGCCTAATGAGTAGAGTGTTTGCCAATGGTCAGGAAAATTGGGGTTCAATCCCAGGTCAAGTCATACCACAAGACTCAAAAAATGGTACTTGATGCCGCCTTGCTTAACACTCAGCATTATAAGGTAAGGATCAAGGGTAAAGTGGAGCAATCCAGGGAATAACGTAGTGCCTTTCCCTACACCTCGGTGTAGTAGCTATTGAAAAGGGAGCTTTTGGGTGACCCTCGACCAAGGTCGCCAACTTTTTTTATTTATTAATTGAATCACCATAATTTATCATGAATTTTGTCAATCACTTGTTGAAATCAGGACCAGATACTGTCAAGCAATAATAGATGGATAACCTTATGAAATATTAAGTGGACATTATTTGAATTACCATAATGTTGTGGTTTGTTAGGGGCTTGAAAGAAGACACAGAAGAAGAGAAAGTAGGTGGAACAAGTGTATTGAATAAACTGAACATATATATAAAATAAGAGTGTTAGTACAGCAGGTAAAAGTGTCTGTCTGAAACTGTCAGGTTCGACTGCTAGGGGCGGAGACTCTCCAAGAGTAAAATAGGGTTAGTATTTATGAAGGAGGAAGGGTTCATCCTTGTGTAGGTAGGTCACAATAACATGATTTATTATGAATTTTGTCAATCACTTGTTGAAATCTGAAGAATGAAGAGTGGAAAAAAAACAACAGAGCGACACCAAAGAGAGAGAGAGAGAGAGAGATAATCTGTGACTGGAACTCAATCACTTGCTGAACCCTCCTCCAGGCAACACCGCATCCAATAATCTTCCATATTATTCACTGATGACACTGTCTTCGATAATACTCTCAATCCTTTGAGTGCAAAGAGTCTCCGTACAACCCTTACTACGCCTTTCTTTTATAGTTGGCGCAGTACACTGGCCACATGTGGTGATTATACATAAATATTGTGGTTCCAGCACGTACTTGTTTTCTCCTTACATTAAAGCTCTACACACCAAAGATGAGCTCTTTTGTGGTGGTGATGAAGTAAGTCATTACTGTCTTTATTATCGGATTCGAGTTCTTGACCATCATGTCTGTGACAAAATCAAAGCTAGATACTGTCAAGCAGTAATTGATGCTAATGGAGACCCTTATGAAATATCAAGAGAACAGAAATTGTCCAAATTAATCATAAATGTCGTCAAAATTGTCTTAATAATTTTTTTATATAAGATAGTGAATGAGTTCTGAAGATCATTTATTTAAGAAGCTATATTAATCATTTGAAAATTCTTGGAGTAATTATAAAAATAATTTGCATCATTTTGTTGTATTTTGCAGGGAAATTCAAAGAGAAAATGGTAACAAAGAATTATGTTGTTTTTGCACCAATTTTGATCTCATCCATAGAAACCATAGAATTAAAGAATGTGAAGAGAAATTTGATTCAAGTGAGTTTAAGGGATATGTTGGATCACCAGTTTGTTCGTGTTTTTCATCAAACAAATATCCCTGTAAGTATAACTTAAATATTATGTTTTGTAGTTTTGATGTTTTAAATCAGGCACAGTGGACTAAGACCAGACATTGGCTATTTCCGAAAATTGTGATTATAAAAGAACATTTGCATATTCTTCATCTTGAATTTCTTTTTTGTTGAAAAGTGATTTTTTTTTTTTTAATTGGACAGTTTTATTGAAAAATTAATAGTAAAATTCATGTATGCAAATTTTGCATTGAAATTGTGGTGCAATCTTTAAAATGTCTTTCTAGCTCAAGTAAATGCTAATTTAAGACAAAATACCCCAATGGTTTTCATAAATGTTGAGGGTGGGGGGCTGAAAGATTTTGAAATATATCTTTTATGGTTAGAATTTTACTTTTTACAGTCAGATTTTAAGGTAACACTACTCAGAAATGCTGCTTCTTTTTTGTAAAAATATTAAAATATTTTCTGCATACCTGGAAATATGAAAACAGCAAGGTGGGACATACTACTTATATATATATATTTCAAAACAGGGATCTGCATATTATCTTTTTAAACTTATTTCATTCAGCTCTGCCTTGGAAAGCATCCATAATCAAAATTTTCTTTAAATTTTTCAGATAAAATTTATAATATTTCAAAGAATTTTTATAAAATCATTATCATAACAAACTAGTAAAAATAATTATTAAATAGGATGAAAGAGCCCCTATCTCTGGATTTTTCTAGCTTACAAATTTGTCCTTATTTCCTCAGCAATTCTCAGCATGTCATCCTTGTCTTATTTGGATAGTTTTGAGATTGTAGGCAAGTGGCCTCACTGTTGTTGTTGCAGGGTTTTTCAAAACAACATGCAGTATCCTTGTGTAATTCCCATGTGGCTTTTTCTTCCAATGGTGCAACCATACAACAGTACTAATACAGTTAAGAAGAAATCCTCTTTTATTTCATCAGAGAGATCTAATTAACATATTATCATAAACCTGTCAATAACAGTTCATGCCTTTCCTATACTTTTGTTGATATTGTTTTCACTCGATGAGATATTATGAACTGTTCTAAAAGTGACATTCAGCATTAACTCATACCCACAAAATTATTATTCACTTATGAATTGAACAGGATTCATTTTTCAAGTTAGAGCATCTTAAATATATTGCTCTTGGAAAAATCTTGCTTTCATGTGCTATTCCTGTTGGGTTAGGGTTATATATATGCTATTGATAAGCTATCGATCATATGGAAATCAGACCTGACCAATAAAATGAAATGCAGTTTCTTCCAGGTGGCAGTCATGTCGATACTGCTGTATGGATGCACTACTTGGACGTTAACAAAATGGCTGGAGAAAAAGCTAGACAGCAATTACACAAGAATGTTGTGAGCAATATTGAACAAGTCCTAGTGGCAACACCCCACAAGGCACCTACTATACAGCCACCTACCTCCCATCATGAAAACTATCCAAGTTAGACGAACCAAACATGCAGGACACAGCTGGAGAAGCAAGGACGAGCTCATAAGTGATGTACTCCTATGGACCCCCACATATGGCCAAGCAAAAGCAGGACAACCAGCTCGAACATACATACAGCAGCTATATGAGGATATGGGATGTAGCTCTGAAGACCTGCCAGAGGCGATGAATGATAGGGAGAAGTGGCGAGAGAGGGTCAGGGATATCCATGCTAGTAGCACGACATGATGATGATGATATGTAGGAGTAAAGTTTGGGATGAAATCTGATGGCATGAGAATAATGACAGTTTGTATACTTTAAGAAAAAACAGATGAACATTGCATAGACCTGAAAATAAACAACACAATACTATTGTACATCACCAGGGCATAACAATTATCATCATAGTAAATGAACTTGGATCTGTATTCACATCCTCAACAAGGCTATTTGCATTTCTCATAGTGCTAATAACTATTGGGAAAGTTATGAATCTAATAAATAAATTGTAGGGCAGACTGGGGTCTATAACCCTTGTTGAAACTGGTCTATAAAAAGGAAAACTCTGAATTCAAACCAGTTGTGCTCCACTTAAAAAAATGACCTTGTGTTGCATCCTGCTCATAAAGGGTTTGGGTACATATACACATTGCTGTAACATCTTTGACATAAAAAATGGATGTCTATTGATGAAAAGAATATAATTTATCACTATAACAATGCATTGAAAGCACTTTAATCCATGAGTTTCCTACTGGTAACTTAAATCCAGGTTTTACAATACTTCAAAAATGTGAAATACTAATGAAAATAAATAACAAAGAATGAATAAAACTGACCAATACAAAAAATACTAAATATGTATTTACCCAAACCCTCCATCACAGGCAGAATACAACACAAGGTCAATTTTTAAGTAAAGTTCACCTGGTTTAAATTTGGCTTTCTCTTTCCTCAACTAAAAAGCCAGTCTGCCTTACTGTACCCATATCTGGGGTAAAGAAGAAATATACATTCCTTTCCTGGGGCATTAGCACGAAATGGTGTAATGGTTATGGTCGTAGGAAATGGACACGGCGACACGAGTTCAAATCCAGGACAAGACTGATTGCATTTCACATAGCACTAATACCCTTGGGAAAGGTATGAATCCAATAATTCTCCCCCCAGCTATGGGTAACTAGTAGGGCAGACTAGGTTCTTCAGCCTTGGTGAGACAACTAGTCTAGGAGAAGGAAAACTCTGAATTCAAACCTGTTAAACTCCGCTTAAAAACTGACCTTGTGTCATATCCTGCCCGAGCGGGGTGGTTGGTAAATATGATTAGCAAGAAACGAAACACAACTACCCTGGTCTAGGATTTAAACTCGCCTTGTCCTGTCCATTTTTTATGACAATAGCTATTATGCCCCAACCACTTTCCTTGGAAGTTGATAGGGGTATGTTATATAATAGATTGGTGAAATTTATTAATGACAAGTAGTGTATGTAATTTGAATAAGTTATAAACTGTTAAACAGATAGAAAGATAGCGTGAGTCAACTCAGTTTAATTAACAAAGATCAATTTGAGAACTTGTGTGATAACACCCCTGCTGGCCAACTCCTGATTATCTCCAAGTCGTTAAAACAAACTACTCATGGCCAGTGATTTGTCTAGTGGTTTCTCTTACCTCTAACCAGGGGCATTACACATTTCATTATGGACACACTAAACACAACCGAGAGGGTGGAAGAAAAGAACAAACGAACAAACATGAACTTTGGTCAGCTCCAAGTGCAAGAAGGGGGGAGTCTATGTGACACTTTTGTGCAGCTCTCCATGCATCTGTAGACTATTGTGTATTTTGCGCAAAACTTCTACAAAGCCACTAGGAATGCTAACTCATCTTTGACTGTCTTCTCTCACTGCCTCCTTCTGCCAACCGTGTCCTTCCCTGGACTGCTATCTCAAGCCGACTGGTCTCCTCTGCCCTTCTTTGTCAACGGCTCTCTCTGTCTTCTCTCAGACCTTCTTTCCCTCCTCCACTTCCGGTCTCGTGGGAGATCTCATCTTCAGGCCCTTTGTGTGGGTTTCACGCCAAAACAGACAAAGAGATCATCTGAGTGGTGCCAACACAAACAGAAACGAATTGCTATGCCTCATGTCACACTTGGCTTTGATTGGATAATCTCAGTCATGTGACTAAGAGGTTCTAGAAGTTGAGAAAACAGTTTCAGCAGTTATTCAATTGTGAGAACTGTTTGAAGGGAACATTTGTTTTCCACCATGCTCATCACTCTCTGTAAAGGATGCATGGATAAAATGAATGTGCACATAAGAATGGGGTCTATGTTGTTATTATCTTGGCCAAGATGAACTAAGACAGTTGAGGTTTGGCCAACCAATAAAAAGACACACACAAAGTGACAACAACAACAACAAAGATGATGGCTGACAAGAGAAGACAAACTTTGTGACCAGGGGTGTCCTCATGGTGTAATGGTTAAAGTGATGGACTGTGGGATCATAGTAAGCGAGTTCGTACTCCAGTCGTGCTATTATGTTCACTTTCGGGCAAATACCCTTGGGAAAGGTATGAACCCCCTTATCTTCCCAGCTATCGGTTAAATAGTACCACTATTGTTCTTCTTGGAGAATTGCTTTGGCATTAAATAACCTACAAACCTTACATATGCCATTAAAACAAAGAAACCAAACCAAACCAAACTTTGTGACAAAAGAAAGATGATAGAAGATGGAAGATATAAGTTCAAATTAGAGAAAAAAAAACTGTTGAATTGTTAGAATTAGTTTTGGCTAATAAATTCATTTTCATTCTGATGACACTAGCAAAATGTTTCAACCTGATTTTTAAAACTTCTTCCTCTCACATATATATATATATATATAACCTGTGCGGGTGATGCCCATTGGATTCGAAATCAAATGGGCATCGCCTGCACAGGTTCGTATCTTATCCGCAGCACCATGTTGGTATTCTTTCATAAAGCTCGGTAGTCATTTGCATAAAAGCCAGGAGTTATGAGTTGAAATGAGATCATATGGACATTGGGGCATTCCATTATTTACAAGTGGCTAAGTCCATTCTCTGGACAGTGATTAGTTGCTAGCCCAGTGAATGGGTATATTAGTGTGCGTGCATGTGTGTGTGTATATATATATATATATACCGGCTTCCTTTAGTCATATTATGGGCTTGGTATTGAGTTACCATCCATTTTATTTTTTTCTGCCTGCTGGACACTAGCTGGGGCCGCTGAGCCGGTAAGTGTTGTTATTCTTGTTTATTCTGCATAGTAGAGCAGTGACTTCTACAATATGCACACATACGTATACAAATAATGAGAATTTTAGTAATATAAAGAGGTTGTTGATCATATAGAAATCTGATCTCTGAGAAAGTAAAACAGGATTTTTTCCAAGTTGTGGCCATGTCGGTACTACTGTATGGATACACCATCTGGACTCTAATGATGAAAAAGTTAGATGGGAACTACACAAGAATACTACTTGCTGTTTTGAACAAATCTAGGAAGCAGCACCCTACAAAACAGCAGCAGGAGGGTCACTTGCCCTCTCCCCATTCTCACAAACCATCTAAGATGAACAAAACATGCTGGGCCCTGTTGAGGAAATAAGGATGAACTCATTAGTGACATTCTTTTAATTCTACCTATGGACATACTAATGTAGGCAAGCTCACAAGGATTTACATACGTCAGCTCTGTACAAACACTTAATGCAGTCTGGAGGACCTGCCAGGAGCAATGGATAATTGGGATGGATGATAAGAGTTAAGAGACTTAGTGATGATAATGATGATACTAGACCTGTTCAGAAAGTAATTAGCTATTTTGAATATCTTGAGGACCAATTATATGACCTTGAGAATTTTAGCAATCAAATAAAGAGGATTTAGTCTTGTTGCATGAACAGATATACAGAATAGAATTCCTGGAGTAGGCAGAAATGAAACAGTATTTAATCATACTATTCAAACCTGCTTTGAGCATTCTCAGAGTGATAACTTGTCCTTTGAAATGAAGCCTTGAAGTAGACAACTATTAGTTATACATTATGATTCTTTCAATTGCAATTTCAACCACCAGCACTCAAGCCCTATCAGCAAAGTTTAAAATATGCCAATTACATACTCTGAAAAGGGATAAGGCCACATCCTTAAAAAGAGGTGTCTTGAGTATGACACTAAACTGCATCTAATGGTGAGTCTACAATTCTGGAATTCTGGGGAGTGTAGAATACTTTTTTGGTACTATTACTCTCAGCTCCACTCTAACTTAGTTGTACCTGATATATGTGATCCCATCTATGAATCAAATCAATCTGTTTAAAAATTGCTTATATTGGCTAGGAACACTTGAGACCATATATGAGGGTAGGCTAAAAAGTTCTTCAGCTGACTAAAATGCTCTCATGGAATGTGACCGTGTGCTTACACACTTCTTCTATCAGTGTTGTAGTGCTTGGATTCCATTTGATTAAAAAAGTGTCAACAGCAAATATGACATTATATGAACTTTTCAGCTCCTCATCCTTTTAACTGTGTGCAAACAAATAATTATTATTAAATAGGAAAAGTTATTTTAAACTATATAATTGTATATAAATCATTGGTATCTGATCCAAATACTTGAACCATATGACTGTATATGAATGAATGAATGATTATAGAGAAATAAAAGTACAGTTTTAAAAAATGCAATAGAACATTGAAAATATACTTACAATGACAATCTTTGGCATTATATAACCCATAGATGTGTTGATAGGCCATTAAACAAATAACTATAGCCCATTCCCAACAGTGTTTGAAAAATTTTCAAGTGAGTTTCAGTCATCAAAAAATACTAAAAATATACAGGATCTCCAAGAAGTCATGGAAGATAGAAAAAATTAAAAATACTTATAATTCATTCTGATATTTATTCTTATAAAATAATAATATAAATGTACTAATAAAAATTGTGTTCATTTATATTTACATTTTTTGTGTATGTATTTACCCAACCCCTCCACCATGAGCAGGATGTAACCCAAGATCAATTTTAAACAAAGTCCAGCTGGTTTAAATTCAGAGTTTTCAGCCTCCTAGACTGGTTACCTTACCAAGGTTAAAGAACCCTGTCAGCCTTACTATTTATTCATGGCTGGAGGGAGGATGGATGGATTCATGCCTTTCCCAAGAGCATTAGCATGAAGTGAAATAAAAACATTTTCATACTGGATTTGAACTATGGTTGCCAATTGTATTTCCTATGACAGCAATGATTACACTAAGTATACCTTACATTTTTTGTGCAGTTTCTTGAGATTTTTTTGCACAGTTATAGGATATAAAGTATTCCTACATAATACCAATAATTTGCACACAGATGTATAGTTTTAAGTATTCCTATCTGATACTGATAATTGTATAGTTTCAAGTGATTATTTCTAATTAATAATAGGCATTTGTTTGCACATTTATAAGGTTTCAAGTCATCATCATCATGTCGTGCCGCCAGCACGGATATCCCTGACCATCTCTCGCCACTTCTCCCTATCATTCATCGCCTCTGGCAGGTCTTCTGGATTACATCCCGTGTCCTCACATAGCTACTGTATGTAAGTTCGGGCTGGTCGTCCTGCTTTTGCTTGGCCATATGTGGGGGTCCATAGGGGTACGTCACTTACGAGCTCGTCCTTGCTTCTCCAGCAGTGTCCGGCGTGTCTGGCTCGTCTAACCTGTATAGTTTTCGTGATGGGAGGCAGGTGGCCGTACAATTGGCGTCTCGTGGGGTGTTGTCACCAGGACTCGTTCAATATTGCTCTCAATATTCTTGTGTAGTTGCCGTCAAGTTTCTTCTCCAGCCGTTTAGTTAGCGTCCATGTAGTGCATCCATATAGCAGTATCGATACAACTGCTGCCTGGAAGAAACTGCGCTTCATTTCATCGGTCAGGTCTGATTTCCATATGATTGAGAGCCTATCTATAGCTGTCCATGCTTTCGTCAGTCATGTGTCGATGTCGTTTTCGGTTGATAAGATGCTACTTCCTAGGTAGGTGAATTTGTCCACTAGCCTCAGAGAGGCTCCGCCTAGTGTGGTAATGTTGCCCGTTTGGTTGTAACACATATATTCAGTTTTGTGCGCATTGACATGGAGGCCAATGCCTGCTGCAGCTCGTTCCAAACTATGCAGTAGTGCTTGATTAGGCGTATTCGCCAGTAATGCCAAGTCATCAGTGTAGTCGGGGGTCTGTGATTGTTTTTGCGGGGTATCTTTTGCTTCTTTTCTGAGTCAGCTCAAAGCCATTTTCTCTGATTTTGTCGATCGAAGTTCCATTTTCCCTCTGTGGATGGAATCGAAGGCCTTGGTAAAGTCGACAAATAGTAATGTCGCCTGAAGGTGTTTTGCCCGAACGCCTTCAAGGATTCTACGGATGGTCAATATTTGTGAGGTTGTAGATCTATTTCTCCGGAAGCCATTCTGGTTTTTCCTAAGAATGTTGTCTATTTTGGGTTCTATGTGGTTTCGTAGTAGGGCATTGTAGATTTTGGCTGCTATGGATGTAAGTGTTATCCCTCGGTAGTTCTTGGCTAATCCGAGGTCGCCTTTTTTAGGGAAAGGAAGGATGCATCCTTTCATCCATCTCTCTATCCTATTTTGATTATAGACTGCGTTGCATTGCCGGAGCAGTATATCGTCGAATTGTCTAGTCCTCCACACTTCTGGGGGGATTTCGTCCAGCCCTGCAGCTTTCCTATTTTTAATTTTTTTAAGAACCGAGTCGAGTTCTTCTTTGGTGAAAGGACCTAGTTTAATGTCTAATTGCTTACTGATAATTCTGGTGATCGGTTCATCTGTTATTTTTGGTGGGCTTCCTAGTAGATTTTTGAAATGCTGTTCCCTCAGTTTTACTCTTTCTTATTGGCTTGCAGCTTTCAATTTTACTTTGGCTGTGCTCTTCCTTCTACTTAGTTCATTTATTGTTTGCCAGGCTATCCTGGATTGTCTATCTTCCACCGAGTCTCTAATCTTATCTATCTGATTTTGTATGTATTCTGCCTGTTCTTTTAGATATATTCCTGCTAATTGATATTGTGCCTTTTCTAGTTTTCGAGCATTTCTGTTTGTTGGGTTCTTCCGATAGTTTTTGGAGGCAGTTTTCACGAGTGCACGTTTTTCTCTAACCGCTGACATTTCCCGAGGGACTCTATATTTAGTTCTAAGTTTTGTTGGGATACACTTTGATGCCGCCTCAAGGTGTTCCTCAACAAAATTTTCATATTCGTCATTTGGGGTAACTTTTTCTGTCTTCTCTTGTAGTGTTTCAAATCTGTTTCTTAATTTTAATGCATATTTGTCTCTAATATCTCTGTTGTTGAGTCGGGCCCAGTCATAGTGCTTAGTTGTCGCTGTTCGTGTCGTGTTTTTTCGTAGGCTTAGTCGTATTTTGGCCGTAATTATTCGATGATCAGAGGACACACCCTCGAAAGTGGAGTATGCCTCACAATTCATCGCACTATTTTTCCATTTCCTGTTTATAAAGAGGTAGTCTATCTGTGCTTTATTCTTGTTCGCGTATGTGTAGGTCCATAATTTTCCCTCCCTTTTTTGAAAGTTTGTATTGAGGCATGTTAATCTATTCTATCATGAAATCAATTAGATGTTGTCCATTCCTGTTTGATGTGTTGTGTAGGCTGTATTTGTCCTATTTACCAACCCCTCCGCTCGGGCAGGATATGACACAAGGTCAATTTTTAAGCGGAGTTTAACAGGTTTTAATTCAGAGTTTTCCTTCTCCTAGACTAGTTGCCTCACCAAGGCTGAAGAACCTAGTCTGTCCTACTATTTACCCATAGCTGGAGGGAGAATAATTGGATTCATACCTTTCCCAAGGGTATTAGTGCTATGTGAAATGCAATCAGTCTCGTCCAGGATTTGAACTCGTGTCGCCGTGTTCATTTCTTACGATGATAACAATTACACCACAGTATTTGTTGTTTCTGTTTTTCCTGATTTGTGCATTCATATCTCCGCCAATGACTAGCAGGTTGTGTTTCGGAATGCTACGTATTAGGGAGGGTAGCTCCTTGTAGAAGGTGACTAGTTTGGTTTCTTCGCTAACATTGGTAGGGCTGTAGCAGGAGATGATCGTTGCTTTGGGGTTGCCATTAAATGTTGTGGCCATCATCCTAGGTTGTATTCTCTCAATGCTATTAAGTGTTTTTAGCGCTCTTGGTCCTATAAGCATTCCCACCCCTCCTACCGATGCATTGACAGAGTTTTTCCATGCCGATACAGTCACCAGCATCCATCCATTGCCAGTTTTGTGATATTTGATATCTTCAGTGTGAGTGAATCGATGTTCTTGTATACAGATTATGTCTATCTTATGTTCTACGGCTGATGCAGTTAGCTCTGGTAGTTGACCTATTCTATTTAGGGTTCTAACGTTAAATGTCGCTATCTGTATTGTTTGTTTGCATTTTAGTCGTTTTTGTTTGGGCTCTGTAGCTGATTTTTCGAACACTGAGGCCAGGGCTCCAACCTCAGCAGGACGCACCCCTTTTTTACCCGCGCGAAGAGCGATGCGGTTTATGTATGTGGTTTGAGTATGAGTCATGGTTATCTTTCGATGGCTGTTTTTTTTATTCTCATCTATAGACGCCACTCTTATAGATGAGCAGCAGTAGTTCCCTGATCGAACTGACAATCCTGAACGTTAAGCCGCAAGACTTACACGTTCAGGAAATGTTAGGCATTGTGCATTCGAATACCTTCACGTACATGATGCTGCTTCCCATATGTACGTGAAAAAAAAAATAAAAATAAAAATAAAAAAAAATAGAAATAAAAAATAAAAGTGAAATAAAAAAAAAAAATCCTTTTTACCTTAAGTTTTAACTTAGTTAAAGTCCAGGACTGACGTATATTCAAAGAAATTTTTGGGGTATAATTTATCCTTTCATTCAATACAGGCCCTACCAGGTTTTTATTTATTTTTTTTTTTAATTTTAGTGGTAGGTGGAATGCTAAATTTCTAGGTTTGGCGCGGTAAATTCAAACAATTGTTAAGTTGACTCATGATAGTTGCACCTGGTAAAACAATTTAGTCGATTAGAAATAAAGGTTCTTAGATTAAAATATAACAAAAATTCACCAGCAGATTTTACAAGTCATAGAAAATCCAGTGTTATTTTTTAAAAAGAAAATTGTACTAACCTCTACCCAACGAGTCAACTGTTTGTAAACAATTATAGCTTTAAGTAACTATGTTGTGTTTTGACCCGGCCAAAAATGCTATTCCAAGGTAATGCACCAGAAGGAAGTGACACATTCCAATGACAGTTATTTCAGCTTGATGACGATTAAACATTCGATTTCAAAGATCGAGTGGGCGTCGAACGATTATATAATTCAGTTGAGTTCGACGAGGCAGTTGAGTTGGAGTTCCAGGCCAGTAGGAGAGGAGATGTGGTAGGGAAAGCCACACCCAGCTGAGGGGGCCCTCGGGAACCCCGATGGAGCCTGGGGACCTGAGAAGTTGCTGATAAGATGTAGCAGATCACCCAGCAGAGTGAGCCCCTAGGCCTTCAGTTGAGCATCTAGAGAACAAGAAAGACACAACGTGACGGTCATAACAGTGGGGTCAAGATATTACAGTTTATGTTCGGTCTCCAGCTCCTGAATATGAATAATTTTTAAATGTATCTATCTTGATCCACTGATGAGACCCTAAAAGGTACTATCACTCTGGGTCAAGGTGTACATGGGAGTAACAGCAATGAAGGGTTACATTGCAAACTGGAGTCTCACCATCAGATACAGTTTAGTGATATACACCAGACACACTTTTTAGAGAATCTGACCCATCAGTGGAGGATACAGTTAGTAAATTTTAAGTCTCACTGACAGGATATGCCTCTCTTCAAAAAGTTAGTTGATTTAAAAGAGTAAGGATATGTTGGGGTGGACTCATCCACCCTCAATATAAGGTGGAAAGTTACCATGTTTGAATAACGAGTGATCATTCACTAGAGTTAGTGAGCAAATGAGTGAGCGGTAAGCAGTGAGGAGCAGAGAGTAAGCCAGGCTGGCACAGCTTGGAGTCGAACAGTAAAGTGTGATTTACAATAGTGTTTTCTATTTCCTAAAAGCATGTTACAACAGTGGGGACAAGGATGAGATAAGCTTTGAACAAGACATTGTTTTCTGTTTCTCAACAAGACAATTTCCACTCGGGTTTTACTTTGCTGGAGAAGGCCACAATACAAGATACTTTTGATACACCCTGATATTTCACTTAGTCTGGGCCCATAGCCTAATCATTATTTTTGTCATTGTGTTTCAAGTAATTATATACTAAGCTTAGCTTAGTTATGGTACAAGGTTGGAAATATGTGGCACCCAGTGAGAATTAAACTTACCAACAATGGTGTCCTAATCTAGCTTGCTAATCATTACACCACTTGAGGTGCCCAGTTGATAAAAGTACAAAACTTTATGTTCTAATAAAAAAAATGATTTAAAAAAACAAAAATTTTTCTAAACTGAGCAAAATACAACATAGAAACGTAGTTTACATCATCGGAAATATTGAGATTACTCATTATCCTCATTTAGTGAATTTTTTTAGATTAAGATTTTCATAGGACTAATGGACAAAGCTTATATGCAACGATGAAAAATTCCCTATTGGAATGCAAAGTTAGGATTCCAAAAAAAGAAGTTGGTCGCCAGCCTCAAGCAGGCTTTGAAATAATCATCAGAACGGAATTTGAACTTCATAATCTTCACATGGAAAAAGACTGACTTGCATGAATAAGGAGAATAGATGATAGGTTAACATGTAAAAAAAAAAGTTTTCAATGGCTTGCAATCTACTGGTTGATCACGATCAACATATTGGGCACTCCTGTTTTAGAAAATCTAAAAAAAAAAACTAAGACTTGTCTTCAATAAAATATGTCAACATAAGTCAAATTTCAATTCAATTTTTGCAACATAATTTAAAGGTACAAAATGGTGATGAGTATGTTATGTTTTGACCTTTTGACTCAGCCAAAAATGTCATTCAAGGTGAGGCACCGGAAGGAAGTGACACATTCTAATGGCAGTCATGAGAGGAAATCGCGTGGGCGGAAATTGGCTGATGAAATGGGGCGAGGTAAAAAAAAAATCCCATTATACTCTCATAGACTGACACACTGGAAGAGAGTGACCTCTGAACTGCATGACAGTTGTTTCCGCTCGATGACGATCACACAGGCTATTCCAAAGAAAGCGGAAGTGACACATCCCAATCACCAGACATCGGAAGAAATTGCGGAGGCGTGTCCATATCACTGCGTGGGAGTTTGAAGGTAATATAAGGCCGACGAATTGAACAGAGGACAGTTGAGTTCAGGCGAGTAGAGTTGGAGACGGAGTTAGACAATATGTAGTAAGGAAAGCCAGCAGACTCCAGGGCTCCGGTTGAGCAGCCATGGAGAACGAGAAAGACACAACGCTGACGGCCATAACTTTGGGGTCAAAATATTTCAGTTATGTTCGGTCTCCAGCTCCCTCTCGCATGCAAACTTTGAACAACCCTTTCAAAATTTACAAATAAAGTGAGAGGTAAATATTTTGTTAAAGAAATCTTCCTGCATCATTTATTACTGCGTCTGTTTATTTATTGTGTCGTTATGATGCTGGAGATGACAATATAACAAGTAAACTGTAGTCTGTAGGCCACATGTGACCCACAGTGCTTTCTGAAAGGCCCACCTAAGACTTCTATTTTTTAAATAAAAGATCTTTTAAATGAAGAGAAGCAATATCTTTTTCCTATTTTTAAGACTGATACTTATGCATATGGTCTTCTGTAGTTGAGGGACCTTCAATGTAAAATTACTTGAATTATTTTTACTATTACAGCCGACCTGATGATGAGCTACGTCTCATGCAAATTGCTTCCCAAAAAAAAGGAATAGTCTGGTTGACAAATTGGAAAGACAATTGACAGTGAGGAAAGACCACAAAAAACAAGTCTGGGCAAGCAACTTGGCTTGTGGAAAAATCAACATTACTGAATCCACTACAGTTACATACCTCCAAGAGGTCCCAAGAGCGGGAGCATGAGATCTCTAATGAAAATGATCATAAGGTAATGAACACAGCTTTGAACAAACAATCAGTGTATTTGATATGGCCTTGCAGAAAAATATGCAAGAATATATGCAGTTTAAAGATCCATCTGGCCAGAATAAAGTGTTAGATCGAAAAAAAAACCCATATGCAGCATGCAGAAGTTTCTCCTGGTGAGATGCAAGAGGTGCAGGGCCAGAAAGCACACCACAGTGCCCATCCCTTTAAGTAGGTTACAGAAACCTTCACTGCATTCAGAAAGATCAAATGGCCAACAGCCACTTACAAAAACGCTTGGCATGATTTTGACTCAAGTATTGGCAAAATAGTAAATATATCAGCGAAAAGATCAGTAGAAAACTGACTATTGATGATGTCCAAAATTATCCACTGTTATGCAAAGGCTCAATATGGATATTTGGAAATAAAGGAAAGATCCAGTGGTAAAGAAAATAGAAGAGAAACAAAAATTATGCAACTAAGAGCCGAATTAAAATCCTTCCGAATATATAAAAAAGCAAAACCAGATGAACAGGTACTACTACGGAAACTTAGAGACATCATTCAAGCTAAACTCAGGTCTGTGAGAAGAGCAGAATGACACAGATGGAGAAGAAAAAAAAGGGGCAAAGAAATGGATGGTCTTTTTAAAAGACCCTTATACTTTCACTAAAAAATTAGGGAAAAAACAAAGTGGTTACCTGGAAAGTACTCCCGCTGAAATTGACTCCTTTCTCCGTAATAATCTTAAGGACCCAAATAGAGATGGAGACCTTACAGAAAATGTACTCCTGATAAGACTGGAAGCTCCAACAAGCGAGTTTGATTTAAAAGACCAACCTGGGATGAAATCAAAGCTGTCATTAAAACAAGATCAGCATCTGCACTCCGTCCGAATGGCGTGCCTTATAACATTTATAAATGATGTCCCCAACACCTTTGTTTCCTTTGGAAGTTAATAAAAGTAATTTGGAGAAGAGGTAATGTAGTGAAACTGAAAGGCAGAACCCGCAGACTGCTGTCTCCGATAAGCCAACTGGGATTCATCGTTCAAAGTGACCACAAGTGTCGTGCTGTCATTTACGTGAATTCAGCAATTGTACCCGGCTGGATAAAATAAAACAGGTGATGAACCGAGTGAATGAGAGATGAAATGTGACAACGAAGCTGTGTGAATTGAACTCCTTTCATAGCAACACCGAAAGAAAGAAAGAAACAAGAAGTGACAAACAAAATGGCCTACCTTGAAGCTAAAAAATGCGCGAATGTATCTTGCATGTAGAGTACCGGAAGTACAGAAAAGACAGAAGCGTGAGAATCATTAGGAATGCAATTTGTAGGCCCCGCATCTCATCTCATATGCAAATTTCAGTCAGCCGAGAACCGGTATAAAAGAAGCATTGTAGGGAGGGGCATTTGATGTGTTTCTTCGCTGCAGAATCACACAAACCAGTGTATTGACATTGCAAGTGAGAGAAAGAAACAGGACCGGTGGTGAACAGTCGGCAAGTAAAAATGAGAGAAAGAGACAGAGAAACAGAACCAATGGCAAACAGTTAAAGGACTTCAGGTAAAATTGTAGAATATTGGAAATACTCCAAAGGAATATGGATTCTAAAAGAGGAAGGAAAATCGATCAATTCAAATACATTTCTCTATTGAATATTGGGAAAATTTTTTCAGCATCCTGAATAGGTGATTGACATTGTTTTTATAAAAGAACGATTATATTGATACGTCAGTGCAAAAAAAAGGGTGTCCCAGACATTCCAGGATGCATGGAGCATACAAGTGTTATATAGTCATCTACATCATCATTCAGCATCACAACGACACAACATCAAAGACAGATGCATGAAGGAAAACGCAGGAAAAAACGACGCAAGAAGACTTCTTTACAAATATATTTACCTCTCACTGTCTTTATTGCAAGGTTCGAAAGGGTTCAAGGGTTGCATGTGAGGGGGTGCTGGAGACCGAACATAAACTTCATATTTTCACCCCACTGTTATGACCGTCACGTTGTGTCTTTCTTGTTCTCCTAATGCTGGTGTCTACTCCATTGGGGTTTTCCGAGGGCCCCCTCGGTCGGGTGTGGCTTTCCCTACCACATCTGGACTCTAGCTGTCTGGATTCTACTGGCAACTGCCCTGGCACCCGAACTCAACTGAGTTAAATAATAATTCAACGCCCACACGATCGCCCACTGGATCTTTGAAATCAAATGTTAATCGTCATCAAGCGGAAATAACTGTCATGCAGTTCACAGGTCACTCTCTTCCGGTGCATCACTGTGGTGGCACCGTGGGACCTTCACCTTGTCCCATTTTATAAGCCTTAATCCGCCCACGCGATCTCTTTCGATTACTGGCTATTGGAATGTGTCACTTCCTTCTGGTGCATCACCTTGGAATAGCATTTTTGGGCTGGGTCAAAGGTCAAAATATAACACAAGAGTCATCTCATGATCACTGAAAGAAGCAAAAACTAATAAGGGTAATCTAGCAGTAGTATGGTTGGACCTCAAAAATGCTTACATATCAATTCCCCATAAGCTAGTGGAATTAATACTTAAACACTACCATGTCCCCATCAGAATATCCAATTTAATCCTAGATTATTATAACACTTTCAAGATGAGAACCATAACAAAAGGATCAATTTTGGCATGGCATAATCTAGAGAGGGGCATCATAACAGGCTGCACAATCTCAGCAACTTAATTTACGCTAGCAATGAACCTATCAATTAAAACTGCAGAGTTGGAATGTAGAGGCCTCGTTACCAGATCTGGTATGAAACAACCCCCACCAATAAAGGCTTATATGGATGATATGACCATTACCACCACATCCACAATCAGCACAAGATGGGTTTTAAAAGGCATAGAAAAACTAGTCACATGGGCCAGAATGAGTTTCAATGCATCAAAGTCCCGGTCACTCATTCTAAAGAATGGAGAAAGAACGTTTTAAGTTGTCGGGTGAAACAATCCAAACAATACAAGAAAAGTCAATCAAGAGTCTGGGTAAACACATTGACTACTACCTAAGGGATATGATAGCTATACAGGAGATGACAGAACCTTGAACAATGGTTGACTAAAGTTGACAAATCCAGTTTACCAGGTCATTTTAAAGCATGGATTTACCAAAATAATGTGGCCTCTATCTATCTATGAATTTAGCAAATGGAAAGGAAAATCAACTTTCGTTTGCAGAGATGGTTGGGCCTACCAAAATGCTTTAGTAGCACCAGCCTATGTGGCAATACCACTCATTCAGAAACTTAATCGAAGAATTTAAGGTAACAAAAATAAGAACAGCGTTACTATACAAATTGTCCAAAGATGAAAAAGTGGCCAGAGCTGATATTGAAGTCTGTTCTGGCAGAAAGTGGAAAGCTTCTAGAGAGTTAGAAGTGACAGAAGAGCGACTTTGTGAAAAAGCAATATTAGGAACGGTCGCAAAAGGGCATGCTGGTCTAGGGTTTTTTCCAACTAACCGAATGGATAAGTCCTCATACAAAAGTAAGAGATGACTTATACGGGATGAAGTTCACAAGGGAGAAAATGAGATTAGTTTAACAAAAATGGTAGGATTAAAACAACAAGGAACATGGACTAAGTGGAATTCCACAATGCAACGGAAAATCAAATCGCGTGGAATTTGGAATGATTATGCGAACATTAGGTTCTTGATAAGATCCATATATAATATTCTCCCTAGTCCAGCAAACCTTTGCATATAAAATAAAATGGAGTCTGCATTATGTCCATTATGCAATAGTCAAGGGACTTTAAGATATATTCTGAGCAGCTGCCCAACAGCACTTACAGAAGAACGTTACAGTTGGTGGCACAATCAAATCTTAAAAGTAATAGCAGATATAGTCTGCACAATCATCTGTATGAATAAATTGAATCCAGAGAATAGAGTGATAGAGTTTATCAAGGCGGGCACGAAACCTAAGAAGACAGTAAAGACTAAACCAAATATCCTATCACCTTCAACACCTGGGAATTAAGAGTTGACGTTATAACAAGATTGATTTTCTCAGTGCACATAGTGAAAACATCCTTATGCCCGGATTTAATATTATTCTCCAATAATCAAAAAAACATTATAATGTGGGAATTAACGACCCCTTTGGGAAGAGCATATGGAGGAGGTCCACAAAAGAAAAAATTGAAATATGATGATTTACTAAGGCAATGTCAAAATAATGGTTGGAAGGCTTCATGCCTACCTATTGAGGTAGCCGCAAGAGGTTTTACTGCAAGCTCTATCCGACATTGGCATGATCAGGGCCACAAAAAGTAGAGCAATTAAAGTAATATCCGATACAGCTGAAAGGACAGCATAATGGCTATGGATAAAATGCAGTAGCACATGGGAGAAGGAAAACTAAAATCAGTGCTCCATTTAGAGGAGTTAGAAAAGTACAAAAAGAGAAGTGGAGAGAACTTCGAAATCTGGACTGAACTTCAAAAACATTGAAAAGTCTTAATTTGTAAATTCAAACATATGTGTGTATTTACATTTATAATTTTTTTTTTTTTTTTTAGGACTAAAAGGGATGGTTTGTTGTGTGTAATTTTATTTTTTTTTGTAAATAGTTGTAAAAAGAGAGAAATCGCCCCTTCAAAAAAAAAAAAGAAAGAAAGAAAAAGAAAATAGAGAGAAAGAATTCTGTTTATTAATTCTTGTGTTCAAACTAAAAGATAAGTCTTAAACAAATCCTGTTAATTTTAAGTCTTTTATTTTTTAAGTACATTCTCGAATCAGTTTTGTTCTTTTCTTTAGAGGTGAAAAATTAGTGTCTCCATTTCACGCTTCAGGTCACAGAATCATGTGTGTGTCTAAGTAAAGGCAGTTTCAGTGGGGTATATATATATATATATATATATATATATATATATATATATATATATGTGTGTGTGTGTGTGTGCATATGTATGTGTAAGTATATGGGTGTGTATATGCATATGTAATGAACATACATATGTTTGTGTGTGAGCAAGAGGTTGGTCTGATATTTGTTGTGTTTGTTAAATGACTTGGATTATATTTTTCAATTATATTTGATTTTAGAAGTGTATATTTTTTCTGAATTCAGATTTATACAGTTCTTTATTTTTATTTTCATTTTCATTTTATTTGGGTTTTTTTAAGCCAGTTCCATTCAAGGTAGGATTTTTTTTTAAATTTTATACGTTTTTTTTTTCTTTTCTTTTTTTCTTATCCACACACTGATATGTATTGTGTATGTATTATTTTTTGTTTTGTTTGTTTTTTTTTTGTTTTTTTTGCAAGGATCATGGTATAAGAGGGGGAGTTTTAGCTTGTGTGTGTATATGGTGTTTTTATTACGGTCCATTTTGTAACAATAAAAAATTGTAAAATGAATTACTGAACTTACTGCTGGATCCTTCAGAGAAAGAAAAAAAAAGTGTCCCAGCCACGTAGACCTGGTTAAAACACCCTCCCAGCAAACTGGTTGACTAAATCATTAACTAATCAAATGCTTGGAAACCAGGGTCTACTATGTCAAGTCTCTTTAAAAAGCAAGCGGAACTAGTAACATTTTTAATTTTTGGGTGACAGACCAGGTGTGATCAACCCGAGTAGGGTCCAGCTGGCAAGGGGGTGGGTATTATATTGAAAGACCCGAAACCACCCCAAGACCCAGCTAAAAGACATAACTAATGATGTTATACTGCAACTTTTTATAACCTAATAAGTGTATTTCTTAGACTACACTTGGTTTAAAGATGATCCCTCCAAGGTAGAAGTAATTCATAAGATCTTCAAAAACTTATAATTTCTCTCTTCACTTTATAAGAGTTGGTCACACCAGTTATAATTGTTGGTGGATTTTCACAAGAGTCTGAGACACAGCAAGAATAAGAAATTTGTAAGATGGCAAAAGGAGTCAAAATAGCATTAACAATGAACTAGTCTCTAAATAAAATTTTTAAAAGTAAAAAAATAAACAGAAAAATTTCCAATGAAGGGAGTATTTGGGTTTTTGTTATAGTTAAAAACTTATAATGGCTTTCCAAAATGAAAGACTTGGGATTATTTATAGACATATCACAATTTTTTCTACTTTTTCTCTTTGTAATTTTTTTGGGTTTTGTTCTGCCTCTTTGATTTTCACATTGTCAAAAACAGAGAATTTATTTATCTTTGTCTTACCTTGTTGGTTCCTTTTTGGTCATAATGAATGCCCCCTTCCACCCAATTTTTCCTTATAATGAATGCTCCTCTCCACCCAATTTTCAAATGAAAATGGGTGTATTTCCACAACATAATTATTTTATTTTATTTTTTTCAAAGCATGTCCTGAGAAAGTTGATGTTTGTGGTAAAACGATCCACTGTCAAAACACCACAGTATATGAAAAATGCCAAATTAGAGAACTGCTGCCAACAAAAATTATGACATGTAATGACAGTTTGCAGTGGGAACATGATATGATATGCCAAGAAAGTAAGAATACTTTTTGTTGCTTTCATTCACTACTATCAATTATTGATGTATATTGATTACCTACTAACAATGCACACATGCACACACGAGGTCATTCAATGAATAACAGAAATTTTTTGAGAAAAGCCAAATAAATTTTTCTTGAGAATTTTTTTTCAATAGATTGCTTTGTTTGAAATTGGTTTAAAGCAAAAAATATCTTAATCTCACAAAAATATTTATTTTGAGGCTATTCAAAATGTCAACAAAACAGTGTGCTCCAAGCTTGAACAGAGTTCTGACATGAAATTTTTGGTAGCTGAGAAATGCAAACCATGTGAAATTTACTGAGGAATATGTTATGCATATAGAAAAGCATGTGTTAGTCAAAAAATGTTTATGAATGTGCTAAACATGGGTTTGCCACCATGAGACTGAGTCAAGAAGACAGTGAATGGAATGGAAACACTGACTCCCCGGTAAAGAAAAAGTTTGGAGTGCAGTGGTCAGTATAGAATATCATGCTGGCAGTCTTCTGGGGCATGAAAAGAAAACACCATTATGAAAAGGTACAACTGTAAATAATGTTTCCTCTTGCCAATTCCTTTGGTAATCTCCACCTTATTTATTGAATGACCTTTATGTATATGATTAAAATTTAACACTAGAAGCATATCAATCTATATGGGGCTGAAGCGTGGATGACGTCATGCCTGGAAGAGATGGTCCTGAGAATTTGAGGTTTTTGAAAGAGTCAGTTGAAGGTTGAGATTGGGCCGTGCAGGCAGACAATTGAGTCTCTGCCATTGGGGCATAGAGAATTGAGTTCTCTACCGTTGAGGCATGTAGTTGGGGTTTTGCAGATTTCTACTAACAGAGATCTTAAACACTACAAGATGCCACTGCGTGTTTGTGGGGTCAGATAGTATGGTCAGCATAGTCAGAATTGTGTCTCCTCATGTCGAAGAACTGAAGTCAGAAACTAATAAACTGTTCGTACCTGAACAATGGAGTCCTGCTTGTATTTGTATTATGGCTATACAACAATACGATACACCAACTGCATCTCTGCAGTGGGGTAAGAATCCCCAAACAAGTGTCCTGGATATGATTCTAAACAATCTGATAGTGAAGCTTCAGTCTTAGAGATTTGGTTAATGTGAAGTACTCTTTCATTATCATCACTCCTAGGTCCACTCTGGCTTGAAGTGGTAGCACTTGAAAGGGTCCTATCTGTGAATCAAATGGAACTGTTTGACATTTAAACTGAGTGCAAACAAATGAATGATCCTGAATTGAGTTGTTTGAAATATAACTATTTGATCATTTAACTGTGTATAAACAAATAACTGATGTTTAATTAAATTGTTAGTTATACATAATGTCACGTGGTCTCCCACTAAGAGAGGAGAAATAAGGAATTTGCACTACCCTCCGGGTTTGAATTAGCCAAAGATTGACCGTTAAAAGACAAATAAAGAATGTAGGTCAACTTCGGCCGGCCGTTGAAGGAAGAAAAAAATGTGGGTCAGGCTATCTGTACTCCGTGACCTCACTCGGGTCACTTGACAGGGGAAGGAAGAAGATAGAAGCCAAATGATTGGCTAGAATCCCAAAGCGGAAATAGCCTCCTTCTTCAGTCAGCAGAAATAGGAAATAAGAAAAATCAGTTTTGGGACAGAGGTCGTGGTGAATGGATCCAATGCCAAACTCCGGGTAAAGCATCAAAACCGGGATTTGCGGAACAGTAGTTGAAATGATAAGATATATTGAAACGACTACTACGTCCTTATAAACAGGAAATGGAAAAACAGTGCGATGAATTGTGAGGCATACTCCTCCTTCGAGGGTGTGTCCTCCGATCATCGAATAGTTACGGCCAAAGTACGACTAAGCCTAAGAAAAAGCGCCACACGTAAAGCGACAACCAAGCACTACGACTGGGCCCTACTCAACAACAGAGATATTAGAGATAAATATGCATTAGAATTAAGAAACAGATTCGAAGCACTACAAGAGAAGGCTGAAATAGGCACCCCAAATGACGAATATGAAAATTTTGTAGAAGCACACCTGGAGGCGGCAGAAAAGTGTATTCCAACAAAACCTAGAACTAAATATAGAGTCCCTTGGGAAACGCTAGCGGCTAGAGAAAAACGTGCACTTGTGAAGACTGCCTCCAAAAGCTATCAAAAGAACCCAACAAACACAAATGCACGAGAACTAGAAAAGGCACAACATCAATTAACAGGAATATACCTAAAAGAACAGGCAGAATACGTACAAAATCAGATAGATAAGATTAGAGACTCGGTGGAAGATAGGCAATCCAGGATAGCCTGGCAAACAATAAACGAAGTAAGTGGAAGGAAGAGCACAGCCAAAGCAAAATTGAAAGCTGCAAGCCAACAAGAAAGAGTAAAACTGTGGGAACAACATTTCAAAAATCTACTAGGAAACCCACCGGAAATAACGGATGAACCGATCACCAGAATTATTAGTAAGCAATTAGACGTAAAACTAGGTCCTTTCACCAAAGAAGAACTCGACACGGTTCTCAGAAGAATTAAAAATAGGAAAGCGGCGGGGCTAGACGAGATCCCCCCAGAAGTGTGGAAGACTAGACAATTCGACGATATACTGCTCCGGCAATGCAACGCAGTCTATAGTCAAAATAGGATAGAACGATGGACGAAGGGATGCATCCTTCCATTCCCTAAAAAAGGCGACCTCGGACTAGCCAAGAACTACCGAGGGATAACACTTACATCCATAGCAGCCAAAATCTACAATGCCCTACTACGAAACCGCATAGAACCCAAAATAGACAACATCCTTAGGAAAAACCAAAATGGCTTCCGGAGAAATAGATCCATAACCTCACAAATACTGACCATCCGTAGAATCCTGGAAGGCGTTCGGGCAAAAAACTTACAGGCGACATTACTATTTGTCGACTTTACCAAGGCCTTCGATTCCATACACAGAGGGAAGATGGAGCAAATCCTACTAGCATACGGCCTACCAAAAGAAACCGTAGCAGCGATAATGATTCTCTACAGAAACACCAAAGTAAAAGTACGTTCACCAGATGGAGACACGGAATACTTCGACATTGTTGCAGGAGTACTACAAGGAGACACACTAGCCCCGTACCTCTTTATCATCTGTCTAGACTATGTGCTTAGGACTTCGATCGACAAAATCAGAGAAAATGGCTTCGAGCTGACTAAGAGAAGAAGCAAAAGGTACCCCGCAAAAACAATCATGGACGCCGACTACGCTGATGACTTGGCGTTACTAGCGAATACGCCTAATCAAGCAGAGACACTACTGCATAGTCTGGAACGAGCCGCAGCTGGCATTGGCCTCCATGTCAATGCAAACAAAACCGAATATATGTGTTACAACCAAACGGGCAACATTGCCACACTAGACGGAGCCTCTCTGAAACTAGTCGACAAATTCACCTACCTAGGAAGCAGCGTCTCATCAACCGAGAAAGACATCGACACACGACTGACGAAGGCATGGACAGCTATCGATAGGCTCTCGATCATATGGAAGTCAGACCTAACTGATAAAATGAAACGCAGTTTCTTCCAGGCAGCGGTTGTGTCGATACTGCTATATGGATGCACCACATGGACGCTTACGAAGCGGCTGGAGAGGAGGCTGGACGGAAATTACACAAGAATGTTGAGAGCAGTATTAAACAAGTCCTGGCGACAACACCCCACGAGACTCCAACTATACGGACACTTGCACCCCATCACAAAAACTATACAAGTTCGGCGAACCAGACACGCAGGACACTGCTGGAGAAGCAAGGACGAGCTCATAAGCGATGTACTCCTGTGGACCCCCACACATGGATGTGCAAGAGTGGGACGACCAGCACGAACTTACATACAGCAGCTATGTGAGGACACGGGTTGTAACTCTGAAGACCTGCCGGAGGCGATGAATGATAGGGAGAAATGGCGAGAGACTGTCAGGGATATCCGCGCAGGCGGCGCGACATGATGATGATGATGATGATTGAAACTACTGCCGAAATCACTGGGGGAGGACGGAAAGTATCTTGGACAAGAAGAACCCATACCTTCAAACCAGGGCGATATGCATAAATAAATTCCGTCAACCCGAAAAAAGAAAAAGAAAATATTCTCCAAAGGAAAGTCGTCGTAAAGATAAGTAAACTTTAAGACTGTTTCTCCCTATACCCAATTATATACTCTCTCTCTCTCTCTCTCAATTTGAAGAAAGACTAAAGAAGAAAGAAAAGAAAAGAAGAAAGACATTTATGTTTATATACTATCTGTTAATAATATAGCCAACGCATTGAATATGTGTATCTGCGTGTGTAGTAAAAAGATTGATATATTTTAATGTTCCCACGTGTTGAAGTTGTTCATTTGTATTGTCTACTACCAAATTATTTCATGCTTGTTTCTTTTTCAGCTTCTATTCACCTTATGTTATTCTCGCTTAAATTGTTCTATCTGAATTCCTTTAAAAATTTTACATGGGAAACTGGAGTTGTCGACTACTATAATTAATATTATTACATCTAAACCTAGATGTCCATATCTTCCATTGTTCCAGGGGAGAAAGAACTAGTGGCCTTGGTGGGTGTGTGTATAGTGTGAAATTTGGAAACCCCTTGCCAACGGCGGTCAGTCTAGCCATAAATTAACCCCCACATAATATGCCAGTTCCTACATGCCCAAGAAAGGACTCTGAACAAGGACTTATTCTATGAGGGATCAAGTGCCAGGCCGCCCCGTCCTCAGACGTGCAAAAAAATGAACACCTGTTTGGTGATAACAATATTTAAATGTACCGGTTCCCATACACTTTTAAATGGTTGCTCATCCGGGGATCTTTTCATTTTAATTTGCCGTCACAATAGCAATACTTGGAATCATTTAACTTTGTTGACTTATGTTAAGTTGTGAAAAATAGAACTGTTTGATTATTTAAGTATGTGTAGTTACAAAATGTGTTTACAAATTATATATTTAATATATCTGTAAAAACATAATTTGGCATTGAATAACTGACAATGGTTGATATATTATTAAACCAAACCAAATCTATAGAGAGGTAAGACCCCCAAATGACCTGGATATGACACTAAACCTTCCAGTTCTGAAGCTTTAGGGAATATGAAGTACTTCTTCATTGCTATTACTCCCAGGTCCTCTCTGACCCAGAGTGGTAATACCAGATAGGGTCCCGTCTATGAGTCAAGTAGAACTGTTTAATCATTAACTATACTTGAAACCATTTAACTGTGGCAAATATAACTATTTCCAGCCTTGAAGCCAACAACCTGGAATTCGTACCAGGGGGGAATCAATGACAAACATACACTCATATTGCATTTGGCCTTCAAGCTTAGTGAATCTATGACCAACATTGACTAGCAGCACATGAGTCTCAACTCATGTGTAACCTTACCCTCCCAAGATCCCCACTTAAAAAAAACCTTGTGTCAAATCTTGCCTGGTGGGGGTGATATAGATAAATTCCAGCCATATTTGAAATCATTGAACTGTGTGCAAACAAATGAGTTTTGGCTTTTTAAAAAATAAAATTGCCTACCTAATAGTTGCTTAAAAAGCATATATATAATATATATGTATGTATAAATAGGATTTGGCATTAAATAACCTGTAAGGGTTGATATGCCATATAAAACAACCAATCAAATCAATCTTTACAGTGCTCAATGGACAAAATTGCATAGCAATATCACAATATATTGTCAATGTAAAAAATATATAAGATGTAAATAAGATAAAATCTCACAACTCATTGTCCAGTCAGCTGGGGTTGTAGAATACACCAACTGCACCTCTGCAGAGGGGTAAGACCCCCCCCCCAATGAGAGTCCTGGATATGACACTAAACAATCTGATGGTGAGGTTCCAGTGATGCTGGAGCTTTAGGGAATATGAAGCACTTCTTGATTGCCATTGCTCCCAGGTCCACTTTGGCCTGGAATATTAGCACCTGATAGGGCTCTATTGATGGGTTAAATAGAACTAACTGCATACTTATGCTAAACTGAATTGTTTGAATTAGAACTGTTTAACTAAACTGAATAGCTTTAAATAGAAATGTTTTTGACAAACTGTACTTACATTTAAACTTATGCTAAAATGAATTCTTTGAAATGGAACTTTTTGACATTGAAACTCTACTTACACTTAACTAAATT